>MU190148.1:30774-45495 GCA_016904865.1 Pissodes strobi | reverse complement strand
ATATACTGAACAGGACACAAGATTGTTTCCTTTCACCGGGGTTATTAAATTATTTTATTGATCACGCCTGGTAATAGCTCTTATTCACTACATGTTCATAGGCAACAAAACATACACGCATTATATTTTAATGCTACAGATGTTACGAGGTCCGCTTAAGAATTAAGTAAGAACAGTATTATTTATCTGGATTGTAATGAGTGATTCTTAAATTGTAGAGTAAAAACGAGAAAATATATCGATATTCCAAGTTTCTTGCATTATGTGAAGTGATGCAGAAAAATATTTGGAATATTTGGAACGTAAATTTATAATTATTTCTGGGTTTTCCGCATAATTGGGGAGGAAAATAATGGTTTGCCGATAAAAAAAATCAGTTTCATATATTCTGGGTTAAAACATGTTGCATAACATCTCATATTATGACAATTATTAAACAAATAAATATAAATACATCAAAAGTAGTTATTTTGATCGGTGGACTATGTTTATCGAAGCCTTCATAGATGGCGTTAGATGCCTTATCTCGCCATGAAAGTAAAAAGCACTTTTATTCTAGACTTCAAAACAAATACATCCAATTTCGACAGCCAGGATCATTGTCATCCCCAAACCAGGAAAGGACAGGACACAAACAGCGTCATACAGGCCGATATCACTACTACCCACCCTAGGAAAGATATACGAAAGAGTGCTCAACAAGAGGATCAACGCGGAGCTCCAAAGACTAAAAGTCATCATCCCGGAACAGTTCGGATTCCAGCAGAGGAAATCAATAGCAATGCAACGTGCCAGAATAGTGAACCACGCAATGACAGAAAACAATACCAAGAAGACGACAACAGCGACACTACTGGACCTAGAGAAAGCCTACGATACAGTATGGAGAGAAGCCATGGCAACCAAGATGCATGAAGCATGAATTGGACCAGCAATCACGAACATCATCATGAGCTACCTAACGGACAGGACAACAACAACGCTGATCAACAGGACAGAATCAAGGGCAAGGACAATAAGGCAGGGACTCCCCCAAGGAAGCGTGATATCACCGACGCTATTCGACATCTACATCAACGACGTACCCAAGAAGCAGAACAACCAGATAATACTCTTCGCAGACAACGTAGCAGTATTCACATCATCCACACAGCAGATGGCAGCAACGCAAAGAATAGAACAACACGTCAGGATGATAGCAGAATACTTCAAGAAGTGGAAATTGAAGATAAACGAGACCAAAATGCAGCTAATCAACTTCAACCAGAAGAAGGGGAGGACAAGGCCACACATCACGATCAACGGGACACGAATCGAGGACATGGACACCGTCGAGTACCTAGGAGTCACACTGGACAGGAAGCTGACGTTCAAGGACCACATACAAGGAACCAGGGGGAAAGCAGAATAGCAGCCAAACATAATCTTCCCATACATATCGCCGCAGTCAAGACTGGACAAAGATATCAAGATCAACGCATACGTTAGGCCAATCATCATGTACGCAGCACCGGTTTGGAGCTCCGCCGCCAAGACTCACCAGGAGAAGTTACACACGCTGGAACGGAAGATGCTACGCACAATCATGAACTACAGATGGGAAGACTTCAAGACAACAAGGAAACTGTACAGAAAATCCGGAACAAGGCCACTAGGACAAAGACTGCAGGAGCA
This sequence comes from Pissodes strobi, assembly GCA_016904865.1. Taxonomy (NCBI): domain Eukaryota; kingdom Metazoa; phylum Arthropoda; class Insecta; order Coleoptera; family Curculionidae; genus Pissodes; species Pissodes strobi. The sequence continues at coordinate 43,821 of MU190148.1, read as the reverse complement.
AGCCACGAAGTTCTTCAGGTACACGACGAGGACACAGGAACTGAACTAACCAGGCACATAGGAACACTAACCATAGAAGAAATGCCATCCAGGAAGATCCACAAAGTAATCCACGAGGTGATGCTATAATTCATGAACAAGGACTAGGACACTAGGACGCCTCCTCCCAACCCAGGAAAAACTGCATAAAGCCGAAGAACCCAAAAAGTGCAGTACTAGAATAATCATTTAGTTTAAAATTGTCATGTCAGTTATGTAATTATCTTAGGTTATATAGGTATTTATTTGTAAATATGTATATATTGTTAAGTTTGTTATTAGTTTTAGGTCAAAAATCAAGTATCTTAAGGCATCTATTTACAAATAAATAAATAAATAAATATAAATCCAATTTCGTCGGAGCGCAATAGAATAGTTAAAATAGTGTGCCATTGAAAGAAGTCATATTTTGCATTGTACTAAATATTTTCAATACTAACCTAATTTTTTATTTAACCTTATTATTTAAATAAAAAAAAAGCTGTGTTCCGAGCTAGATATTGAATGTTCCAGTAAGCTACCTCAAAACTTAGTTCAAGAAATGCATCAGGTATAAATTTTAATGGGAATCCTAAATTTAAACGCGTATATTTCTAACTTTTGACGTCGAAATGCACTCTGGAAATAAATATTTATGTTCAAAAAATGTTAATGCTCTTTGGCATACGGTTCGATGGGTTTATGTCAACAAGCTTAGACGTATTATATTGCAGGTGCAAGGTAATCAAATTAAATTGCAGCGATCGTAATTATTATTAAGACGCAAAATACGAATTTGATTTATTATTATGTAGAGAAACTTTCGTTAGAGAAGTAGTTTTTCGAGCATTCTGCAGGTACAGTTTATAAATTCTTCTAGTAAAATTTACTCATATGTCAAAATGAGCAGCAAAGAGTTGACTTACATGTATTAATAATTTTTTAGATTCCACCTATAACTTTAAATATCCTCTACTTTTGAATCTATCTTATTGCCTATTAAGAACTGTCCACTCCTGTTAAGTATGCTAATTTTTAATGGATTTTCAGGAATATACTGGAAGACCCAATCTAAAAGCAAAAATTTTATATTCATTTAAGTGCAATACATCATTATTTTCGAAGTGCCAGACGTCCTGCTATTTCCGGATTAACCGGAAGTAGGGTAAAAAACAAATACCTACAAATTTTCTTATGCCTTTCAAGTGAACAGCAATTTAGTTTGAGTTAGTTGATACATGCTTTAAAGATGTTGCTACAGAAACTTTTTTTCCGCTCTAAAATGTGATATTTCAAAATTGAACTACATATTTAATATCCTTAGGCATTGGTGGTATGGATTTTTTGTAATTTAAAATATTATAAAGCAATACAATTTAATCGAGCACAAAAAAAAAATTTTTTTGAAAAATTATAAAAACATAATATGACAACATTCCTATTATTATGACGGTTAATTACTACAAATCATAAAACAGAAACTATTTGAATTTTTTTTATTGATAACCACATAGGGCGGCCATTTTAATATTTTCATAAATGGTTCAAGCGGCGCCATCTTTAGAGCAGATACTAGCTTGTGACCGATCATTAAAAAGCAAATTTAATGCAGAATACGGCTATATATAGGTTGCTTTTTAAAATAAAACTATTTGGGTGAATTTTCGTTTAAAACGGAAGTGGTACCGTGGTTTAGATATTTCCGATATGATACAATTTTGCACTTATTTTAATACCGCACGCATTATTTGGAAAATTCAGATATTTATCCTTTATTGAACTTTCTTAAAGAGATGCTTTTAGGAAATTATTGTCTGCGCAGTTTCAAAAGGGATTATTAAATAACTAGAATTTTATTGATTATAAACTTTAGAAAAATTAGGGCATTATAAAAAATATATAATAGTAATAATAGATGCTTTATTGTCAAAAAAATTTCCAATTTGTAGACAAAGCTAGAGTACAAAATATACAAAACACATAAAAACACAAATAGAAATATACAAAAAAAAAGACAAACCTAACTATACAAAACTTTATACAATTGTGCAAATTGTACGAGGTCAAAATATTATTTAAAATGTTACATATCAAGAGCTAGAGTACAAAACAAACAAAACATATAAAAAAAACATATAAAAACACAAATAGAAATATACAATAAAAAGAAAAAGAAAAACCTAACTATACAAAACTATACAATTGTACAAATTGTACGTGGTCAAAATATGTAAAATATTAAATATCAAAATATTTAACATCAAACTCTAAACACTAAACACCAAGCATTAAACATGAAATCATTAAACCAGTGTGTAAGATGCTCAAAATTAAGTATTAATTTAAAAAAAAGTCGTTGACTGCGTATAAGACTCTCTCCAGTAAGTATAATCTCAAAGCTCTGCGAAATGCGGGAAAGGTTGTTATTGACTTCAGTTCAAATGGTAGATTATTGTGCATTTTTTTTGCATTGTACAATATGGAGCTTTTAACTAACTCTGAGCGTGGGGTTGGCAGATAAAGATCATGCTCCGTATTCCTAAGTGGATAGTTGTGAAATGGTCTATCTGGAATGGCAGATACGTGCTTGCGGATTAAGCAAACTGATTCAAATATGAATAAGGAAGGAAGAGTTAATATTTTAAATCCTGGCAGTGAGTTCTACTGTTTAGTCCCAGTGAATATCGAATAGCTCTCCTTTGTAGTTTGAGAATACACTCAAATTGAAACGCACAACACGTACCCCAGAATGGAAGGGCGTATCGGAAGTGCGACTCAAAAAGGACATAATAGACTGTTCTAGCAGTTGACACGCTAAGTTCCCTGGAAACAGTTCTTAACGCAAAACAGGCAGAACTTAATTTTTTTGATAAGACATCGATGTGCAAGTCCCACTTCAAATGGCTGTCCACAACAAGCCCCAAAAATTTCACAGATTCAACGACGTCGATAGTGGTGTTATTAAGTACAAAAGATGGCAACGTACTAACGTTGAGGCACAGGAGATTAGAATCACACCATGATTTAATGGTGATTAAGTCACTAGATACAGTTCTATGAGGCGCCGGAATATCCGGATTTCTCCAAGTGTAACTAGTATCGTCCGCAAAGAGACAAACTTTACCGCTAATGTCCAGACAAGCAATGTCGTTGATAAACAGCAGAAACAAAATGGGGCCTAGTACTGAACCTTGGGGTACTCCACAATCTATTGGCCTGCAAGAAGACATCGACGTATCAACCCTCACAAGCTGACTTCTGTTATTAAGATACGACTTAAACCATTCGAGAGGCACTCCTCTGAATCCGTAGTGCTGCAGTTTGTTAATTAAGATATTATGACTTACACAATCGAAAGCTTTAGAGAAATCACAGTAAATGGTTGCTGCAGAGTGATGGTTGTTCAGGTTGGAGTATACATAATTAAAGAGGGAAAACATAGCATCATTTGTGCATTTGTTACTTAAAAATCCAAATTGATGGGTAGTAAGTATTTTATATTTAGAGAGAAAAGATAGAAGCCTTTTTTAACCAATCTTTCATTTTTGATAATGTGGGAAGTAGTGCAATTGGACGATAGTTCGAAGCTTGGTCTTTATCTCCTCCTTTATGCACTATATATTTCTAGCTTCTTGCAGAAATTTATAGCAACAATAATTCATATTAAAACTACGTAAAACACCATTACTCGTATCCTATAATTGGATTAAGAAGCTGTTGTGTCGTCAGATTACGCAGCAAGTAGCAATTTTGGTTTTGAATCTGCGCAGAATAAAATTTCTCGTGTTTTTCAGGACTGTGCATCATCGTGGACCGCAATATTCCGAATTGCGAAACCACGTAGCAGCTTCAAAGCTAATTTCATAAAAAATATTCGTAGAAAGAAGAAGCATTTATTTGCTTTTTTCCTGCAGTATTTACCCGATTCTTGTATATAGATAATCAAATTTTCTGTATTAATTGATAGTATATTAGCATCCATTTTCACTTTAGTTTTTTGTCTGAGTAAAAGCATGCGACATGCGCCTCCAAGACACTTTTTTTTTAATTCCATTTACACAATTAGTACTTTCTTCTAATTGGAGTATACAAGCTGTTTTAGAATTACGTAGCTAGCAGCAATTTTCGATTTGAATCTGCGCAGAGTACATTTCACGGTTCTTTTAGGACTGCGCAATGTTCCGAATTGCTAGACTACGCAGCAGTCTCAAAGTTAATCTTATCAAAAATACTTCTTAGAATCATTTATTTGCATTTTTCATGCAGTATTTACCTGATTCTTATATATAGGTAATCAAATTTTCTATATTGACAATAAATTTGTGATAATTTTCACTTGCATGCATTCAGAGCCTCCAAGAAGCTGTTCTTAATTTCATTTACTTTCTATTATTGCTTTGGAGTTGGGAGTTTTCACTTCTCTTCAGTAAACATGCACGCAAGAAAAAATCCAGAGGTGTCAGGTCAAGGAATCGAGCCGGCCCTTCGATTGGGTTGGCCATAGGGGATTCGTCCAACAATCGGGAAAAATTTTACCTAAATAGTCCCTAACTTGTACCCAAATAAAAGATAGATATACAGAGAGTGTTAAAGATATAAATATGAATTGACGACAAATTTGGAAAATCCAGTTATTTATCCGCTTTGAACTTTCTTAAAGAGATGCTTGTAATTCGCAATGGGAGGAACAGGAAATTATTGTCTGCGCAGTTTCGAATGGGATTATTTTTTTTGTATTTAAATAACTGGAGTTTTATTGATTATTTCTCTGTCTGAGCAAGTGTAAATGATCTTTACTTGAACCTATGAAACATATTCCATTTTCAACAAACGAACTGAATTGCGCAGAATAAAGTTTCTAGGTTTCTTCAGGACTGCGCATCATTGTGGACCGCAATATTCCGAATTGCGAAACCACGTAGCAGCTTCAAAGCTAATTTTATAAAAAATATTTGTAAAAAGAAGCATTTATTTGCATTTTTCCTGCAGTATTTATCCGATTCTTCTATATAGATAATCAAATTTTCTGTATTAATTAATAGTACATTACAATCGGGAAGAATTTTACCTAAATAGTCCCTAACTTGTACCCAAATAAAAGATAGATATACAGAGAGTGTCAAAGATATAAATATGAATTGACGACAAATTTGGAAAATCCAGTTATTTATCCTCTTTGAACTTTTTTAAAGAGATGCTTTTAATTCGCAATGGGAAAAACAGGAAATTATCGTCTGCGCAGTTTCGAATGGGATTATTTTTTTGATATTTAAATAACTGGAGTTTTAATGATTATTTCTCTGTCTGAGCAAGTGTAAATGATCTTTACTTGAACCTATGAAACATATCCCATTTTCAACAAACGAACTGAACTGCGCAGAATCAAGTTTCTAGGTTCTTTCAGTACTGCGCATCATCGTGTGCCGCTATGTCCCGAATTGCAAAACTACGTAGCAGCTTCAAACTTAACTTTATAAAAAATATTTGTAAGAAGGAACATTTCTTTGCATTTTTCATGCAGTATTTGCCAGCTCCTTCTATATAGATAATCAAATCTCCTGTATTAATTAATAATATATTAGCATCCATTTTTACTTTAGTTTTTTTTGTCTGAGTAAAAGCATGTGACATGAACTTTCAAGACATTTTTTTTAAAATATAATTTACACAATTACTACTTTCTTCTAATTGGAGTATACCAGCTGTTTTAGAATTACGTAACAAACAGCAATTTTCGTTTTGAATCTGCGCAGAATAAGTTTCTCGTTTTTTTTAGGATTGCGCATCATCGTGCAACGCAATGTTCCGAATTGTGAGACTACCCAGCAGCTTCAAAGTTAATTTTATAAAAAATATTTTTAAAATGCATTTATTTGCAATTTTTATGCAGTAATTAAATTTTCTATATTGACAATAAATTTGTGATCATTTTCATTTACATGCGCGAGGTACCGGGCCTCCAGGAAGCTCTTCTTAATTTCATTAACTTTCTATTATTGCTTTGGAGTTGGGAGTTTTCACTTCTCCTCAGTAAACATGCACGCAAGAAAAAATCCAGAGGTGTCAGGTCAAGTAATCGAGCCGGCCCTTCGATTGGGTTGGATATCGGAGATTCGTCCAACAATCGGGAAGATTTTTACATAAATAGTTCCTAACTTGTACCCCAATAAGAGAGTATCAAAGATTTAAACACGAATTGACGACAAATTTGGAAAATCCAGTTATTTATCATCTTTGAACTTTCTTAAAGAGATGCTTTTAATTCGCAATGGGAGAAACAGGAAATTATCGTCTGCGCAGTTTCGAATGGGATTATTTTTTTGATATTTAAATAACTGGAGTTTTAATGATTATTTCTCTGTCTGAGCAAGTGTAAATGATCTTTACTTGAACCTATGAAACATATCCCATTTTCAACAAACGAACTGAACTACGCAGAATAAAGTTTCTAGATTCCTTCAGTACTGCGCATCATCGTGTACCACAATGTCTCGAATTGCAAAACTACGTAGCAGCTTCAAAAATTACTTTATAAAAAATATTTGTAAGAAGAAACATTTCTTTGCATTTTTCATGCAGTATTTACCCCATCCTTCTATATAGATAATCAAATCTTCTGTATTAATTAATAATATATTAGCATCCATTTTTACTTTAGTTTTTGCCTTAGTAAACGCCTGTGACATGGACTTTCAAGACATTTTTGTTTTAATTTAATTTACACAATTACAACTTTCTTCTAATTGGAGTATACAAGCTGTTTTAGAATTACGTAGCAAACAGCAATTTTCGTTTTGAATCTGCGTAGCATAAATTTGTCGGCTCTGGACTGCGCATCATCGTGCACCGCAATGTTCCGAATTGTGAGACTACGCAGCAGCTTCAAAGTTAATTTTATAAAAAATATTTTTAAAAAGCATTTATTTGCATTTTTCATACAGTATTTATCCGATTCTTGTATATAGGTAATCAAATTTCCTATATTGACAATAAATTTGTGATCATTTTCATTTGCATGCGCAAGGTACCGGGCCTCCAGGAAGCTGTTCTTAATTTCATTTACTTTCTATTATTGCTTTGAAGTTGGGAGTTTTCACTTCTGTTCAGTAAATATGCACGCAAGAAAAAATCCAGAGGTGTCAGGTCAAGAAATCGAGCCGGGCGGCCCTTTGATTGGATTCGGCATCGGGGATTCGTCCAAGAATGGGGAAGAATGTTACTTAGCTAGTCCCTGACTTGCGCACAAATAAAAGAGAGATATACAGAGAGTTCCAAAAATATAAACATGAATTGGCGGCAAATTTAAAATATTTGAATTCGCCACTTTTGAAGCAGAATAACTTAAAAGCAGCAAAATGCATACGCTAAAAGTACCGAAGACTAAAAAAAAAAACATTTTAGTCAATATAACAAATTTTATAAAAAATTCCGCATGTACCTGGTTTCAGATTTTTTTAGTCCTATAGGATTTTTATTTTTGCATCGGCGTATTATATGAAAGCCCGAACGAAAACCTAACAAGAGTTGTAATCTTTAGTCGCAAATCCAAAATTGACTTGAGCCATTGCTAGTATGTTTTTCTATGGCCCCGTCAGAATATTTCCTAAGGACTAGATCAGGATATCCAGCAGGCTTATGAGCCTACGTTTCTCAGCAGTAGTAATTGCGTCTTTGAATCTAATTTTAATGAGGTTTTTCTTAATTAAAGTCCCAATACCAGTAAGTACTTCTGCCTAGTTTTTGTACAGCTTTTTTTGTTATTAAGCTGTATGCCAATTACTAGTGCCTGACCATTATCATCCATTTAGCGTGATTTATTCTTAATGGATCTCCAACCACAAACATTATTTTAATAACCATCTATTTTACGCGTCACTAAACCGAATATAATGCATTTTAAAACTGGATGTTCATGTAGCGAAACGTTATATTCATCAATAAATTTCCATGTAAAATATTGCCATTTACCTACTAATAATAGTAATAATAATAATTATTATTATTTGTAATTAAAATCCACCCCCCGGAAAGTGGGAGGTTAATTAGGAGCAACCGAATTGTATTTTTCTAAGCATGGACGTTTATTTTTATAGTTTTATTACTTTAATTAGTTCGATGTATTTTATGCCATCTTTATTTGCATACATACATATGTATCAAATCTGCTGTTTATGTTAAAATCTGGAATTTCATTACAAAATGTTTCTATTTATTTGCCAATTGTCTCTCCCTGGCAAATTAAAAAGGACTTAAAAAGTACTCATTTTGAAATGTGGCACTATTACCATCTCTTGGCTATTCGTAAATATTACCAATAGATGGCACATAAACTTCAATCTGGGTAAAGATCAAATTTTAAGCCAATACATTAAAAACTCTCAGACAGGATAGCAATAATCACGTTAGAAATGAAATGTTGGGTATGGACAGCTTTAAAGACCCGTCTTAATGGACAATATAGAGGCTCGATTTGTATAAAAGCATCGACCCATTTCAAAAATGAAGCTATTAGAAGCAAGACTAAATTTGAATAATAAATGGAATAGAATTTGGTACGATCAGTATAAATTCAGTAAAATATATAATACGTCTCATTTGAAAGAAACAAATTTAGAGCCGAGTACATTTTTGGAACACCCTCTGTATCCCCAAAGGGATTTAAAGCTACGATAACTCAAATGGGTCTTATCCACTGATACATAATGGACAAGGTAATTAAGAATAAAATCTTACATTTGTCCAGATCAGTGCGGATGGCATGATTGTTATCCTCCTGGAAGCACGCGGCCCTGAATAAGTCTTAACTTACTACTAATCTTATTTAAAAAAATGTTTGTGTTAGATTAATATTATGATATGCATATATTTTTTTGTAATTACGTGCCATAACCTAAAGTAAACTTTTACCTAGAAATATCCCATAAAATGGGCAAATTCGTCGATTTTTCCATTAAATCTCCGGACAAGAAATGGCCTCCATGGAGGCAAAATTTTATTTCACCATCAGAGCGAATCCTCCAGGAGTAGAGATGTTACCTTCTCCGTGATGACTCGCTCTTATGAATACACACACTACTATAATACGTTTGAAATGACTGGGCTCAGAGCAAAATAGTTTGCAATTTGAATTGAATTGTTGAAAATGTTACCTAATGGTCTCGCCTAGTGGCTCTCCTTGTATACAGTATTCCTAACCTATTATTTATTTACTTGTTAGTGGTGCTTGCGTCATCGTCCGTCCAATATCTAACATTCTGTCATCAATATGTTAACGAGTGATGACACTTAAAAAAATTAAATCCGGAGGTGTCAGATCAGGGGATCGAGCAGGCCATCAGCTTCTCAGTTGCAAACATTTTGAGTTAGGCCCTGTTATAATTTTTCTGCGCTATAATCTAAATTATTAAATTGTTTCCCACACTTTACGTGATGCTTAATAATTCTAAAAAATGTTAAATTGTCGATATCGGCATTTTTAATGAATTGTAATTTTGCTGGAGTATGGTGTTCATTTCATCGTTTTAAATTAGCAATTCAATATTCCAGACATATAACATATAACTTTACGGTGTGTTTGCTTATTTACATAACATATCAGCAGTTTATAATTTAAATAAATATAAATACTATCGAAATATTATTCGATAAAAACAATTTTGCCTTGTAAGTGCATCCGTCAGTTTTACATTTCTAAATTTACTACTTTCGTATAATGAAGGCCCAGAGGAGACAGTTCTTCAAGCCTGGCCAATCAATATATCCTATTCATTGTCTAGTTGGGAGTAAATTCATAAGCACTGCTCTAGAAAAACAACTTTTGTTGCTGACGGGAGGCAGAAAAATAAACTTTTAGCCTTGCCCTCTAAAGACAAATAAATATCAAGTTTCCCTTTAACGTACACATCACAAAATATAGATATTTTTATTAAAGCCAGTGGTTTATAAATTCTTGGATTTATGTTGTGGCCCGATAAAAGTTTCGGTTTTATGGAGCGGTGTAATAAAATGTTTTGATTTATGGTTGCGTGTGTAAAAAGCCCATAAACTCGAATCAAAGCTTATTTGGGTCTAATACGTCTTCCCCCCCTTAAGTATACGAAATTTGAGGGCTTGGTTCTTTTTGTTTTATATTTTCACGCAGATGTCTAAGAAATGCTTGAACAAGGAAGTAGAAGAAGCCAGTACAGAGAACAGTATTTGCAACATGAGTGGTGGTGTCCTGCCCTTAAGTATTGTAGCGGCGTAATTAATTATTGGAATGGTTGAGATTGGTTTCCACAAATATGTAGATTGCCTTTATGATAGCTCTGATTATTATTTATTATGAAGCAAAATACGGGTCATCCCTGAAATGAGACTGCAATTGGGAAGGCATCATGTCTCGTTTTAGTCCTTTGGATATTAGCTATGTGTTCATCCGACCTTGGTAAAATAAACATCGATGCAACACAATAGTTCCTATTATTGCAATTAATTGTTAATAAACGTATGCCAGTTTTTGATCGATTGATGCCATCGTTCCATATCATTTATCATCTGTGAGGTAGGTTATTATTGCACATTTTAACGAGCGTGCAATGGCTGATGGTGGTATTCCAATTTGAAATTCAATGGGTGTCGTTGAATAAAATTAACATCAGTTTCCACATATATATCATGTTTTCTTTGTACGGTGATAGAGATGCGAATATGATAATGCTCCTATAGAATCGCATTATCAAGATTAATTTTCCGTTTCCTTCACACTATGCAATAAAACAATAAGTAGAGCTAAACAAAAAAAACTATTCGAATCTTACATGCAGAGGCTATGTTCCAAGGAAATAAGAAGTAATTATATTTTACATGAAAATCGATGAATTTATATCCCTACTACAACATCTCTTCCCACGTGAGCAGTGTTTCAAGAGCTCAAGAATTCCACATCCTGAGCAAAAGTCAAACGCCCCTATCATATTGCTTTTTGCTTGATATGTAACGCTTGCCCAGATTTGGGACTGAGATAAACGATTTGCTTTTTGTCGCTAGATAATGGGATATTAGAAGATCATCCAAATTTCGGGTTTAAAGTTTTATTTTATGGCAAAGCCACGTTTACCACTAACGGAATTTTTTCATCACAAAATTTTAGGTCAATTTTTGGATAAAAATGGGTTTATTTTCGGAAAACGCGAATTAGAAATTAACAAACTCTCCAGGCCCAATTATTGCTAATCAAGAGAAAGGGATTATTCTCTAAACCCCGAAAACTTAAAAAATCCTTTTCTAGTTACAATTTTTTTTGTTATAATATGCAATATAAGTAGTATATTTTTTATGTGTGCTCTATTTTGAAATTACTTGCCACAACTTCGATGTCTGAAGTAAAATTTTGCCTCTAAATCTCCCATCAAATAGGCAGAAACCACTGCCTATGGCTTAAAAAATTCCAAATTCTTCTGTCTCGGCCCATTTTCCAGTATTAAAATTGTTTTAAATGAAATTTCATTTACTATAGATGTGGTAAGTTTGACAATTTTCCGAAGTCGCTTAGCATTTTTCTGACAGAGATAAAAATAATTCATTATTGGTCAATCGAAGAAAAGGGAAAGTGCGCCAGTTCGGAAAATACAAATTAAAAAATCATGGCATAATTATGCAAACTTGTAGCATAGACAGTCGAAATCTACGTAAAATTTGCTATAGAATCTTACCTCGAAAACTCCCATCAAATAGGCTTATCGCTTAAAAAATTCCAAAGACTTCTGTCTTGGCAAATTTTTCAGTTTCAAATCGTTATTTTATTATTGAAGTAGAAAAGTACCTGCTGACTAAGAACCAATATCGGATAACTGCTAAGCCGAATTGCCAAATTTGTTTATGTCTAGGCGATAGCGGTTTGATTTATATATCCGCGTTATGGTATACTGAAGTGTTTTAGGTACATCATATTATTTGCCTCTAGTTTTAGTCTTTCACAAACACGGTTTTTGTAAGCATTCGTTTTTCGTTCATAATAAAGTTGTTTTTTACGTGAGATTGTCATAATTTCTCTCAGTACAACCCCAAACAGTTCAAGAAATGTGGACAAAATTGCATAGCATATGACTTTAGATCGGAGGAGAGTTTGGCGCTAGTGCAAAAACAATTTTTTGAATTTCTGGAGTTCTGAAATAAATATTGCGCAACATATATCCAGTCTTGAATAATTAGCCAAAAAAATGGATAAGTTGGGTGGCAAAATACATAAATCCATGTTAATAACCAGAATATTGTTCACCTTGCCATCAAAGTTAAACTATTTTCACAGTGCTTGGGATTCTAAAAAAACTTCGAAACGGACTTTGGATAATTTAACAACCAGGTTGCTTACTGAAGAGCTACGTCTTTTAAAGCAAGAGAGTGATGAAGGATCTAAAGTTGCTGAACTTTAGGAAAAATAGAAAGGAAAACTTCGGGAAGCCTCCTTCATCAGATAAGTTTGTGTCGCGTTGTTCGCTATGTCGGAAAATGAATCATACGTTTAAAGACTGTCCAGGTTGTTTTCCGTGCGGTTCAAAACAACATCTGCTAAAAGACTGCCCAATGAAAGCTGATAAGAATAAAGAAGCTTTTGTTGGAGATACTACCATCAGTTCAAATCATCATTGGGTAATTGACTGCGGTGCTTCGCATCATATGACTCATATACGTGATTAGTTTGTGAAGTTTCAAGAATTTGCAAAGCCACTTCAGGATTATGTTGAAAATAGTGGAAGCTCTTGGCAGTGGTGATATTGATATTGAGACATTTGTAAATGGTAAGTGGCAACCTGCTATTTTATATGACGTACTATATACGCTAATGACGAAAAATTTTCTTTCGGTGCGCGATGCTGCTAAGAAGGCTATCGATTTCATATTGACTCATTACGGTTCACGTTGTAAATTTATTAGAGACGATAAATTGGTGGCTGTCGGGATCGAAGCGGGCCACTTGTATCGAATTTTGCTGCGAGTAGTTTCGCCGAATAATGTTTATGTTGCATCGGTTAATGATAAGCTACAACT
>MU190148.1:443-30764 GCA_016904865.1 Pissodes strobi | reverse complement strand
TTTTATGTGAAAACTCCAGATATTATCGCCGAAATTTATTTTTTCATCAAACTGAAATGATTTTGGAAAAATAACAGTAATCTGTCCTTGTCAGTTATACGTTGTTATGCAATCTTCCGTATAACTTATATTTGCTTCGCTGTCTGTTAAACCAGAAAAGAAATAATCGTAAAATTTCAAATAAATTGCGTTAGTTTACTTTGACTTATTTATTCTACATCGTTTTGAGCGACGTAAACTTTTAATATTTAGCCGGCGGTCCTTGTTTAGGTGCCAACAACATAAAAACCCATATTGTGTGTCTATCGTCCAACTGTACATTTACTTATATATTCATACCTATTCATCAAAATGTAGCTTATGTTCCACTAAATCTTTACTAGAAAATAATTCTGAATTCAAGTCGGTCAGATGAATTTAAAAGCCGAGGTAAAAAACACAGGCAGAATTTTAAAATATTTCTCGTGGCATTTAATTATTATGACGGCACATACCGGTCATTATATAGATGTAAAAAAACTGGTATTCTTATAAATATTAATAAAGCGCTTCGTAATAGTTTTTACACCTAGTTATTAGGTATTTCTATTGCGATAATAATTAATATAAGCGCGACTAAGTCTGTTTTTTAAATCTTAAACGCTTTGTTAGTTTAATCAGAGTAGCCGTTACGATATGATGTTAAGGGCATAATAAAAGCGACTCAAATTACAATAAAAACGTTTTTATTCCGATAGGAAACGTCATGACCCATTGGACTTACGTTGTCTTTAACTATCTTCAAGGTGTCGTGATCGCATTGCGTTGCAAGATATTTCCAATATAAATCTTCACGTAAATCGAAATATGAAGTGCCGCTCCCCAAATAAATGAACCATAATTTTGCACACATATTGCAAAATTTTGCACACCGCAAATACATTTTTGCACATCCACACAAGGAAAACTAGAGCTGTTTTTTATACGGGGGGCAAACTTGACCGTTCCCCCGCGTCTGTTAGAAAATTGAAAAATTTTGATGCCACTCGATTCGTGAAATTTTGCACAATTTTGCACACCCATTTTCAAATTTTGCACACTTCGCTGGGGAAAGTTAAAGATTTGCATTTTCCTCCCGTTTGTCAAAAAAATTTAGAATTTTGATGCTGGTAGGCTCAACTAATTTTGCACACCAATTTTCAAACTTTGCACACTTTTCTGGGGAAAGTTCTGAGGTATTAATATTTGCATTTTTTTGGGAAAGTTATGAGGTATTAAATATTTGCATCTCACCGCCGTTTGTCAAAAAGTTAAAAAATTTGGATGCAGCTAGGTTGAACTAAATTTACACAATTTTGCACACTTTTCTGGGAAAAGTTATGAGGTGTTAAAGATTTGCATTTGGAAATTTTTAAGACCTTATAACTTTCCCCAGAAAAGTGTGCAAAATTTGAAAATAGGTGTGCGAAATTGTGCAAAATTAGTTGAATCTAGCAGCATTAAAAGATTTCAAATTTTTTACAAAATGAGGGAATGCAAATATTTAATACCTTATAACTTTCCCCAGAAAAGTGTGTAAAATTTGAAAATTGGTGTGCAAAATTGTGCAGAATTAGTTGAACCTAGCAGCATTAAAAGATTTAAACTTCTGGAGAAACGGGGAGCAAAATGCAAATCTTTAATATCTCACAACTTTCCTCAGAAAAGTGTGTAAAATTTGGAAATAGGTGCGCAAAATTAGTAGAACCTAGCAACATAAAATATTTTCCACATTTTGACAAACGGGGGGGGGGGAGGGGTGATTCAAAATTTTAACACCTCGTAACTTTCCCCAGAAAAGTGTGCAAAAATAGAAAATAGGTGTGCAAAATTGTGCAAAATTTGCCGAATGGCAGCAATATTTTTGAATTTTGTCACAGACGGGTGGGAACCGTCAAGTTTGCCCCCCATATAATAAACAGCTCTAGTTTCCCTTGTGTGGGTGTGCAAAATTTAATTTACGGTGTGCATAATTGTGCAAAATTATAATAATAATAATAATAATAATAATAATAATAATAATAATAATAATAAAACAGTGGCTGAAGCCGGACTGCTATCGGGGGCCGCCCCTAGCGATGGGGACGCTCGTCAGTCTCTAAGACTGAACGGTGCCAGGGAAATAAAATACCTGGGGTGGACAAAACCGGCACAACCGCCAAGGGGCTAACCCCCCTTTGGTGAGTACAGAGGGTTCCAAAGGAAAGAACCGAAGCCTCGGACGAGCGCCGCCACGGTCGGGAGCGACGCGGGACCAACCAGCCGACCAACCAAGTTGACGACACAGGCAACGATAAGGAAATACCAACAGCGGCTCTACCCACTCATGGTTTAGGACAGTCTAAATCTGCTCCTCCCAAGAGACAGGCACAAAGGCTAAGATGGACAAAGCAAAACAACATAGATGTGTTCAAGGCATTTTTCAGAGCTGCTCAGTACGAGAACCAAACAACGGGACATCGGAAAAACTTTTACAAAGAATAGAAGAAAATATACCCAGAATCGGAATCCAGCTAACAAACCATATGTGACAGAAAAAGAGCGATAGAAAAAAAGGGATACTTAACAGAAACTGAAATCGACATGATCAAAGAACAAGTAGGATTAGAAACACAGGGAGAAAGTGCACCAGAAACAGAACAAGCAACACAAAACGAAGATGAACACCAAACGACCCAAACGACTCATGCAATTGAATTACATATACACATAAACCAAACACACATAGATACAGCCGGAGAAAACATACAGACAAACCCAAGCAATACGGACAATCAAAAGTTATTAACGGAAATCGAACAAACATTCAACAAAAATATGCTGCTATACAAAGGAAGTAATCCCAGCTACAGGAAACGTCTACCTAAGCTGAAATATAACAGAAACACAAAGAATACAGCTCAAACATATAATAACTACATCAATAAATACATAGATGACGTAAAAAGTGTAGAAGACCTTATAGACATAACATATATCACAGCCATATAAATCACAGATGCCTTGGGAATCACCAACAAAAATAAACCAAGTAACAGAAAAGCCAAAACAGATCCAAACAAAAAACCTCCGTGGCAAAAACGGTTGGAACACAAAATCAGTCAAATTCGTAGTGACCTTACACAAATGAATAACTCATTGGTAGACCCAAAACAAAAACATGACAAACTCTACAAAAAATTCAACATAAATAACAACCCAGGTACAGGAACAGCACAAATAACAGAAGCAATAGATACACTGAAACAAAAACTAATGGCATCAAGTAAGAAACTGAAGAGGTACATCATTTCACACAAAAGGAAACAAGACAACACAAACTTCACATCAAGCGAAAAGCATTTCTACCAGAATCCAGACCGAGCAAACGAAGAACCAACAAATATAAAAGCAACAAAACAAGCAGAAGTCGAACAGTACTGGAAGTCATTATGGTCAGAACCAGTGGAACACGAGAATAGTGAGTGGATCAAAACAGAGCAAAAAAGAACAGAGACAGTGAAACCAATGAGCCATATGAAATAACGATAGATGAATTAAGAATCATATTGAAGAAGCTGCCAAACTGGAAGGCGCCAGGACCAGATAAAATCTATAATTATTTCTGGAAACATCTTACTTCACTACATGGAAAAATGGCACAAATAACTCAACGTGTAATTACCCATCCAACAGAGGCTCCACCATCCTTAACACATGGCATAACATATCTCAAACCTAAGAACGAAAATACACACGATCCTAAAAACTACATACCCATCACATGCCTTAACACTATATACAAAATTATCACAAAAACAATAGCAGAAAAGGTAACAAAACATATCACAGAGCAAAAAATCGAACACGAAGAACGGAAAGGGTGCACAAAAGGTGCGAAAGGCTGCAAAGAGCAGCTCATAATAGACAGGATGATAACGAGACAAGCAGAAGCAAAAGACAGAAACATAGCTGTTGCCTGGATAGATTACCAAAAAGCTTATGATTCCGTTCCGCATACATGGTTGCTCCACAGAAATCTATAAAATCGATCAAAACATCATACGCTTCCTTAAACAGACAATGAAAAATTGGGAAACAAAATTAATACTCACCCTACCCCACACAGATCTAAAAACTAATAACATAAAAATAAGAAGAGGAATCTTCCAGGGAGACACATAGAGCCCAAAATGGTTTATCCTAGCTCTCAACCCACTAAGCAGCCTTTTAAAGTCGATAAATATTGGATACAGCCCAACAAAAGATTACAAAATATCACACCTGTTCTACGTGGCGATCTAAAGTTATATGCTCCGGACCAAAATCAACTATCCTCGCTATTAGAAACCACTACTAAGTTCTCTAAGGACATACGAATGAAGTTCGGACTAGATAAATGCACATCACTTATAGCAAAAAAAAGGTAAAACAACGGAAACTAACAACATAGAGCTTTTAATAAATAACTTAACATTCCCTACACTACCTAGCAACGAAACATACAAATACTTAGGAGTAAACGAAACACTTACACATAAAACGAGAGAAGTGAAAGAAAACATAGAAAACAAATACAAGAACAGGCTAAGAAGAATCATGCACACCCAACTCAACGCAAAAAATAAAATTAAGGCTATAAATACCTGGGCAATACCCATACTAACCTACTCATTCGGAGTCATACAATGGACCTTAACGGACGTACAAGCACTAGACTGACTAACAAGAAAAATCCTAACGGATAATAGAGCCCTACATCCTAACTCGGCTGTTGAAAGATTGTATCTACCTAGGAAACAAGGAGGACGAGGCCTAATCAGCATCGAACTAACACATAGCATTCAAATACATAGCTTACAAAGATACTTCAACATGAAGGCAACACAGTCACCACTACACGCGTCTATCAAACAAACAGACAAAAAATACACACCACTCAGCACACACACACACAAATGCAACAAATAGACAAGAAAACATTCCTCACAAACATCACACAGACATGGAACAGCAGAAAACTACATGGCAAATTCAAGAACGATCTAAATAAACAACATCAGCTGTCAACCAAGTGGATCGAACTCGGACACCTGTACAGTGAAACAGAAGGATTCATGTTCGCCATACAGGATCAAGTTGTGCCGACAAAAAATTACCAAAAGTACATAACAAAAACTACCACAGAAAACGATAACTGTAGAGTGTGTAAATCCATGCCCGAAACGATACAACACATAACATCAGGATGTTCTATTCTAGCACAAACAGAATACCTAAACAGGCACAATCTGACAGCCAAAATCCTCCACAAATACTTACTCCACAAACATAACATTAAAACAATAGAAGAGCCGTACTACAAATACACACCAGACCAAGTCAACGAGAACCAGAATTACAAAATATACTGGGACCGAGGAATTATAACTGCTAAAACAATTATAAACAATAGGCCAGATATAACAGTAATAGACAAAATTAACAAAATCACAATGTTAATAGATATTGCACACCCCCTGAACCACAACATACAGAAGACAATAACAGAGAAAATACACGGACCTAGCTGAGGAAATAAAATCAACGTGGAAAATGGAAGAAGTCCTCATCCTCCCCGTAGTCATCTCAGTCACAGGCCTCATACCACCGGAGTTACCCGCAGGATTCACGAAACATAATCTTCCACATCAACTAATAACAGACATGCAAAAATCAGTGATCCTAGAAACATATCGGATAGTCAGGAAAATCCTAAAATAAGTCAACAAGGTGTGAGTTTTGCGAAAACCCTCACTACCTTTTACCACATATGTAAATGTGAGACTAAACAAAGAAAGAAATAATAATAATAATAATAATAATAATAATAATAATACCAAAAACGTTTATTAGTCACTCAAAAAAAAATTATAATGGTACACAGAGTTAAGCTATGTTAATTTTTTATATACAAATAAAAATAATATTCTTAACCTTCACAATGACATTTTAATTATATAGAAAAATAATTGGTACCTACTAAAATATTAGTAGAACATATCGACATGAAATGACCAATAGGCCATTATATTCAGACTTTCAGAGGAGTCTTTAAAATAGATCCCCTAAATTCTGTTGAGGCCTTCAAATAAATTAAATGCAAATTTAAAGAAACACATATCTAAAACAGGAAAGGAAGAGGAAAAGGAAAGGATTAGGTGGGATTGAATTTTGATGACATACCTTACATATTACAGTGTTTAAGTTAAAAAATAAGTAGTATATTTTGTTAAATGGCATTAAAAAAAAACAGAAATTTTATGGGTTAAAAAAATTTTTGCTTTAAATCCGTTTTCGGACATTGTAAAGTCTAATATTTGAAATTTGTTGATCTGATGCACAATCAAGTATGAGAATGACTTTTTAAAAATATCCTTATTGTGAGATGGAACGGTTAATAAATGTTTTCTTCTTATATTTAAATTATGTACATCAGTCCGAAAGGTAACCTTTTTAAGTAAGTACGGTGGAGTTTCCCATTTCAGCAATTTATAAAAGAAACAAAGAGAATACAACAATCTCCGATTTTCCATATTTAACCATTTTGCATCTTTTAGCTTGTGAGATATATGATCTCTTCTTCTTATGCCAAATATAAGCCTAAAGCACGAATTTTGAGTATGAGAGTTTCTGTATTCTGTAAGCGTCACAATAATGAAGACAGGGTCCATAGATGGTGTCGCAGTAGTTTAGTGGTGATAATACAAGTGAATCGCAGAACATTCTTTTGACACTGGTACTCAAATAGTGTCTCTGGGAATAAATTCATCTTAAAGCAGAATATCCGTTTCTTAACTTAAGGGTAACGTGTTCCATGAATGTAAGTTTGTTATCCATTACAAGACCGAGATTCTTGGCAGAGCTTTTAAAAGCCTTTTCGTCGTTATTTATTTGGATATTTAAATTATTTAAAAGAAAAGCTCTGTGGGCGTCACTACAGAAAAGAATAGCTGTTGATTTAGCAGAGTTAATTAATGATTAAGTGTAGCTTTTGAATTTCAGAAAATAAACTGTTCAGGTCAGAGTTTATTCTATGATTGGCTTGAGCAACATCAGTGCATTTAAAAGAAAAATACACTTGAGTATCTTCAGCGTAGTTATGATGTTTAGGATATTTAATTACTTTTGTGATCTGTGACGTATAAAGTGTATATAGCGATGGGCGAAGAATACTACCCTGTGGAACTCCAATGATCACTTCTAGAGCTCTTGAACTTTTGTCATGCAGCGTTACTCTTTGTTTGCGGTCAGACAGATAAGAAGCTATTAAAGCTACTGCCGACTCGCCAAAGCCTATATAATGTAGCAAAGCCAAAAGAATTTCGTGATTTACCAACTCAAAAGCCCTAGAAAAATCCAAAAGAACCAACACCGTGGCTAAGTTTTTATCCAGATCATTCAAAATGTCGTCAGTTACATGAGTTAATGCGGTAGTGCAGCTATAACCTTTACGAAAACCTGACTGATATTCTGGTATCAAATTATTAAAATTTAAACATTGCAAAATTTGCTGTTCCATAATTTTCTCCATTACTTTTGAAAGAACAGGAAGAATTATTATAGAACGAAGATTATTAAATTCTGTGGGGTTTTTTATTTTGGGTAAGGGAATAACATTAGCTTGCTTCCATATTTTAGGGAAATAATTTATGATGTGAGTAAGTGGATTAATTATCGCAGGGCAACAGAGCAAAACAATGCATATATTTAAATTATCCACACCAAATGTGTAGTAAAATTTTGATGACCACATCTTGAGTAATTAAATTAAATTTAAATTCTTTGGGAGAAATTTTGTGTTGTTTAAAAAAATTAACAAATTCATTATCAGGTTTATTGTTTTTATTATTTATTTCGGTAAAAAAGCTGCAAATGCAAAAGCAGTTGAATATTGGATTTTCTGGAAATATCAATATTTTTTAATTCACGCCAAAGTTTTTTATTATCACAAGTTCCAAATTTATAATTTAGATACGCTTTCTTCTCAGCTCTTATTGCACTGGTTGTGACATTTCTAAATTGTTTGTATGTATTCCAATCATCCCGGGTTTTACTTTGTCTAAATTTCTTTAAAGCTCTATCACGAAATTTCTGCATTAGTCTTATATTTGGAGTTATCCATGGACGGTAAGGTTTGGTTGCTTCATTCATTTTTGAAATTTGTTTAATACGGGGGGCAAACTTGACCGACCCACATATGAGGCCGTTGATAGTCTAGAACATTCCTATAACTATAACAGCGGCACAGTCGATCTTCTCTGAGTGTAATTATTTGGTTTATTATTGTTGTTTTATTACGATAGATGTAACATTTTAACGACTAGCCACTTGAAGCCACGTCAGTCTCAGTTTCATAACTATGGGACGATAAATCATCTTTTACATGATACAATGTTTTTGAAGCACCCTATGTCAATAGCCGGACTTCATGTGGTAATTTTATAGAACGGTCGCGCGAGTCAACATTGGCTTCATATGGCCTAGTTGTCCCATAAAAATGTGATGCTATTTTCGCGTCATATAGAAAATAAATGCGTGATATGTAACAAGTAAATAGGAAACACAACAATATGATTAAATTTCTTCTACCCACTACTAGAGAAGAGTATCGATCATCATCATCAATCAGCCCATATTTGCCCATTGCTGGACATAAGCCTCCCGTGTTTGCTTCCACATTTCCCTATTCTGTGCCTCCTATATCCATCTAGTTGGTGGTCGTCCCCTATTTCTGTATGCATTATACCTAGGCCTCCACTCCATGATCCACTTTGTCCACCTATTGTCCCACATTCTCGCAAGTTCCTCTTTAGGATTGCTATTTGCTCTACTGCATCAGTCAGTCTGGTTCTTCTACGCAGTTTAGTGTTGGTAATGTGGTCTCTCAGTGTCAGTCCCAGCATTGACCTCTCTATTGCACGCTGTGTCACGCTGATTTTCTGTGCAGCCCTTTTTGTCAATGCCAAGGTCTCAGCACCATAAGTTAGGACAGGTAAAACACATTGGTTGAAACATATCGGCAAATCCGCCCTGAATACATGTCTCAGGTTCCCATATGCTGCCCAAGTTAATTCTATTCGTCTAAATAATTCGTAGACTTGATTATCTCTATTTATACGGGTTTCATGGCCGAAATACTTATAACTTGGGTTCCATCTATGTACGCACCTACATTGAGACTTTATGGGAGGCAGCATTTAGCTGCTTCAGCATGGTCATAGCATGGTCATGACGATCCGCTATTAGGATAATGTCATCTGCAAATCTTAGGTGTGTTAAACTTTCACCGTTTATGTTAATACCCAACCTCTTCCGATCCACAGGCCTAAACATATACTCGAGCAGATTCGTGAATAATTTTGGCGATATAGTATCGCCCTGCCTAACTCCTCTATTTATGTTGAATTTATTTTTTTATTTTTCAGTGAATTAAACATCTGGTGCTGATTTATAGTGTCAAATGCCTTTTCATAGCCCACGAATATTAGAACAACCGGTTTATTGTATTCGATGGAGTTTTCTATAAGGTTCTTCAGTTTTTGATGATCGTTCGTGCCGTAACCCGATCGGAAGCCGGACTGTTCTCGTAGCTGATAACTCTAGTAAACAACTAATACATGTGTGACATCAGACTGATAAGAAAGTAATTTGCATGCTTGGTAATGTCGCCTTTTTTATGAATTAGAGTGATGGTTACATTGTTCCATTGCTTCGGTATCTTGCCCTGTATAAGACATTCATTGAATAGTGGTTTGAGGTTCAACTTTTCGCCTCCTAATTTAAGAGATTCAATGACCACCTAATTATCTCCAGGAGATTTCAATTTTTCATTTCCGAGATCGACTTTTAGATCTCTCGAATTGTGATTTCTGGAATTTCCTCTAAGCCCTGATTCAGAGTTTTGGGAATCGGGTCGCGGATAATTTCCTCTTCGTTTGTAGCTATTTTACTATTTTTAAAGTGTCTCTTCTGTCGGTTGTTGTTTTGCCCTCTTTCTTTCGTAGTTTACAGATCTCTTTCTTCTCTTTGGAGAGTCTCTGCCTAAGTACTTTTAAGCTTTTATTATCTTCCATTGTTTTCTTAACCATTTCTGTGTTGAATGTTCTGATGTCATCGCGAATGGCTGTAGTTATATCCTTGTTAAGTTGCTTCAGTTTTGGGAAGTTTACATCATATTAATTTTGCAATTCCCTTCTCTCCTTCATCATGTTTTTGGTCCTACCACGTACTGCTTTATTTCTCTGGTTCCTTCTAGCACAATTTGTTTCTTCTGCCTGCTTTATAGCATACACTATATTTCCATTCAACTCGTCTATATCCACATTTAAAGTTGATGCAGTTGTTTGCTTGTTCAGGTGTTTGTCTTTATCATTTCTAAAGGTTTCTGTGTTATTGGGTATGGTACATTTCTTAATATTTGTCCTCCTTATTATCTTCATTCGTTCTCTTCCAATGTTGATAGATACTCTTGATCTTACCATTCTATGGTCACTGCCTACAGAAAAGCTGTTTAGAGCTGTTACATCATGGACTATCTCTTTTTTGTTGTAGATAATAAATTCATTTCATCTTCTTCGGAGCTTATACAATTTTTATGCTGTATCTTGTATTTAGTTTCATAATGATGTAAATGACCTTTGTACTTATACTCTTAATCTCCATTATGTGTTGTGTATATTTTCTGTGTATAATAAAACCCACGCTGCTCCTGGACGCATTTGTTTGTCCCACATAGTGGAAAGTGTGTCCAGATTTAAGTGTTACTTAATCTTCTCTCCTTCTAATTTCACTTCATCCAACGACATCCCACTTTATCTTTCGAAGTTCTTCCTCCAACTCAGCTAGTTTCTGGTCGGACAAAAGGGCTCTTACATTTATCGAGGCAATTTGCAGTTGTCGTCTTTGATGGTAGCCTGATCCTCTCCGGGGATTCTTAGCAACCTCTGCTGTCATTCCGGTTTGACCGCTACCTTGGCCAGTGGAACTTAAGGCCGTGGTTGATTTTGTGCAAGCATGTTTGGTTTATTTTTGGTCATTGCAGGTTGGTAGAGGATGGAGTATTTAAAGGGATTTAGTAATGTATATGCGTTATATGGTTGTACCGCCAATGTTCGGACGCCTCGTCTGATGTCTAGCAGGGTGTACGGGGTGACCGAGATCACCTCTCGTGCAGTCGTGCAGGTGAGATTGACTTTTGGGTAACTATGATGTTATGATGGATGATTGTGTTTGTGTATCGATATATCGATTTAAATGTGCTACATAAAGGCAGAAAAATATCGATTAAAATTACCATAGATAAAATATTTTAATGATTCGTTATAGGACGACCGGGTTATCTTTTTCATGATATAATGTGTTTTAAGCGTTCCAATACGACAGCCTTTACGTGGCCAATTTTCATGCTCTCTAGTCGTTCGCTCAAAATGTGTTTTTTTAACTTCCAGAATATAACATTAACATGTAACTGGATAGGGACCTGGTCCCTATCCTGGTCAAGATACCTACAAGCGTAGGTGTACAGAGGGTGGTACTAGCGTCAGCGTACTTCCCAGCCGATCAACCTTGTCCGCCGGAGGGAATCAGGAATCTGGTTACCTACTGCGAGGAGGTAGATATCCCACTCCTGATTGGATGTGATAGCAACGCGCATCACATAGTGTGGGGCAGTGTTGGATCCAATCGGAGAGGGGAAGAATTGTTGGAATTCACTGCATCTGTGGGGCTGCAGGTGGCCAACAGAGGGAGTGAGCCCACTTTCTTTACTACGGGACGAAGCTCAGTCATAGACTTGACTCTGTGCACCAGGGATTTGTTCCCGGATATTACAAAATGGGGTGTGTCTGTGGAGGACTCGATGTCGGACCACAGATACATCACTATAGAACTACGCCCTTCCTCAGCGAGAGCTGAGGAGGTTAGGAACCCCAGAGCAACCAACTGGGACCTCTATAGGGAGGAGCTAGGCTGGCGTATAAGGGACATGCCGAGGAAGTACCGGGCCGCCGATGAGCTGGATGACGCCGCAAGGTGGATAGGATCATCGATGGCCGGGGCTTTCGCAAGCAGCTGCCCCGTGACTAAGCGTCACTGTAAAGGGAAAACTCCTTGGTGGAATTCCACCCTGGAGAACCTTAGGAAACAGCTGAGAAGGCTCTTCAATAGAGCTAGACACAGCGGGGTAGATACTGACTGGGACCTATATAAAGAGGCTCGGGGGCAGTACAAAAGAGAGCTGAGAGGATCGCGAAGGAGTGCCTGGAGGGCCTACTGTGGAGGGGTATCTCAAGCCCCGGCTGCTGCTAGGCTCTGCAAGGTGCTGTCAAGGGATCCACTCGTCAAATTGAGCAGTGTCCGTAAGCCAGGCGGCGGCTATACGTCGTCACCGGCGGATACTCTGCACCAGCTTCTGACCACACACTTCCCAGGCTCAACAGGTATGGACCGGGGAGGTGAGGGCGGGGCCGGGTTCAGCATTAGAGCTGACTACGGCACTGCCAGAAAGATGGTCAATAGGCTAAGGTGGGCGATTGAGACCTTCGCCCCGTTTAAGGCGGCAGGTGAGGATGGAGTCTTCCCGGCGCTGTTGCAGCGTGACGGAGGACTCCTCAGCACGCCGCTGATGGACGTTTTCAGGGCCTCTATCGCACACGGGTATGTGCCGGAGCCCTGGAGGCACAGCAGAGTGGTGTTCATTCCCAAGGCGGGAAGGAACGACTACACCGATACGAAATCGTATCGACCCATTTGTCTCACCAGCTTCTTGATGAAGACACTAGAGAGGCTGGTGGACCGATACCTCAGAGAGTGGGTAGCTCTAAGGGCCCCTCTGAGTTCCGAACAGCACGCATATCGAACAGGCAGGTCGGTGGACTCGGCTCTTCATCACCTGGTATCCAGGTTGGAGGAGGGGCTGGGGGGCGGACGGCTATCGGTGTGCGTGTTTGCGGATATTGAAGGAGCCTTCAATAACACAGCCGTGGGTTCGATCTGTCGATCGGTGGAGCGAACAGGCGTGGGTCCGGTCATAACGAGCTGGATCCGCTCCATGCTCACCGGGCGGAGGGTCGAGGCTAGGCTGGAAGATGAGGTGGTTGGGGTTGAGTCATCGCGGGGATGTCCTCAGGGGGGGGTTTTGTCCCCCTTTCTGTGGTGCCTGGTGGTGGACGAGATCCTACGCATCCTGAGAGCAGAGCATGGGGTCTATGTACAGGCCTATGCAGACGATGTTGTGATTATGGCACAAGGTACTGAGGTGGGAATATTGCAGAGGCTTCTGGAGGAAGCACTGACAAGGTTCTCACAGTGGTGTAGGGATAACGAACTCAGAGCGAATCCCAACAAGGTAGAGATGGTCATCTTCACCAGGAAAAGGAAGCTGGAGGTCTCTCCCAACATCACGTTGGAAGGGACCCCCCTTGTGGCTAAGAAATGCGTCAAGTACCTGGGTGTCTGGTTGGACTCCAAACTGACCTTTCAGGAACACATTCGGCTCAAGACCGCGGCGGCGCTCAGTGCCCTGTGGGCTTGCCGCAGGGCGCTGGGAGGGACCTGGGGACTTGGGCCGAAAACCATGTTATGGATCTATAGGACGATGATCGCTCCGATGCTCATGCACGGATCGGTTGTTTGGTGGCCAGGATCCATGAAAATGGCGTCCAGACTAGTGCTGGACAAATTACAGCGACTTGCATGCCTCTGCATCACCGGGGCTATGGGGACGGCGCCCACGAGGGCCCTGGAGGTGCTGGTGGGGTTGCCCCCGTTGGCGGACCGGGTGAGGCACGAGGCAGCCAGAGCGGCTATGAGATTGGCTGATGCGGGGATGTGGAGTGACAACGGCTCCTGCCAGGGCCATTGTGGTCTATGGCGGGGCTTGTCTGGGGACCTAGCCATTCTGGGGATGCCAGGTGACGCGATGGTTCCTGAGATAGGCTTTCCCGAGGGGCTGAACTTCCTCTTCCCTACAAAGGAGGATTGGACGGAGGGAAGGACGGGAACCTGGGATGGGCTAGTCTGGTTCACAGACGGGTCCAGAATGGGAACAGTGTCCGGAGCTGGTGCGTACTGTGAGGCCCTGGGGCGGGAGCTATCTGCCTCACTGGGCGAGCACACTACGGTTTTCCAAGCGGAAATTTTTGCGATCATGATGGGGGTCTGGGAGTCGTTAAGGCTCAATGTCGTTGGCGGGAGGATTTTCTTCTGCTCCGACAGCAAGGCCGCACTCATGGCGCTGAAGTCGGTCCGCACGCGCTCTCTGTTGGTAAGGGAGTGCAGAAGCTGGCTGATTGAACTTACAAAGGTTAAAAAGGTCACGCTGGTCTGGGTACCGGGACACTCGGGTGTACCGGGAAACGAGGCCGCTGATGCCTTAGCCAGAGAAGGCTCCGCACGCAGACACTTGGGGCCTGGTCCCTGTGTGGGGATCGCTCAGTGTGTTCGCGAAAGAGCCTTGGAGGCCTGGATGGAGGGTCGGGCGGAGGAGGTATGGCGGACGGCTCCGGGGATGAGACAGACCAGGCTCATGATACATGGGCCCGCGAAGAGTCTCGCCAGGGGGCTGTTGTGCCTACCTAGGAACGAGTGCAGGGCCCTGGTAGGATTCTACACAGGGCACTGTAGGCTTAGACGGCACCTGACCCTGCTGAGAATTGCAGAGGAGGGGGAGTGTACATGGTGCATGGAGGACGACGAGACCCCATACCATCTACTTACGGAATGCCCCGCTTTCGCTTGGGCAAGATACAGAATCTTTGGCGTGACGTCGATCGAGCCAGATTCAGTGCGTCGTGTTAGTCTGAAGGAGATGCGGGCTTTCTTAAGGAGGACCGGCATCCTGGAGGTTCTCTAATGCGGGCTGGGGGCACAACGGGCCCAATTGGTGGCCTAAGTGCAAGGCCCGCTAGGGGCCACCCCTTCTGATACTGATACTGATACTGAACATGTAACTCCGTACCAAGCTGGATACACCCTTTTTGTTATTGCCTCATACTCTCACTACAGCTTAATTATACTCAATGAGACCTGGCTTACATCCAATTTTTCTGATAATGAACTACGCCTATATGACTACCAAATTTATAGGAAGGATAGGTCTCCCAGTATCAGCTTACTCTCTAGGGGAGGCAGAGTACTCATCGCAGTGCATATGAGCCTCAAAAGCAGGCAACCTACCTCGGATCCCCACGTTGAACAACTGTTCGTCTCGGTTGGCTCTGGGACAGAGCGATGCATTTTAGGAACAGCTTATTTTCCTCCCCGTTCCTCATTTGAGTGCTACGCAACGTTTAATGGCACTCTGCACAAACTCTGCGAAGAACTGCCTAATTGTGAAGTTTGCTTGTTGGGAGAATGCAACCTGCCTCACTGCACTTGGACGAGGGATGAATTTGGTTCAATGGCCTCACCACTGCCGACAGCTCCCCCAAACAAAGTTGAAACCTTGGCGGTGTTAACAGGTATGTGTTCCTTTCATAACCTATATCAAGTCATCGACATTGTAAATGATGCTGACTCTCAGCTGGACCTTGTGTTCAGTGCGAATGGGGACCTTGAGGTATACTTGGCGGGAGAAGAGATTGTATTGCCGGTGAATAAGTACCATCCGCCACTAGCCTTCAACCTTAGCTCATCTGGTCGTACAACGAACACCAAATTTGTGGGTAATGGTTGCTATAGAGACTTTAAATCAACTGACTATAATGCCGTTTCAATGTTTATATCTGGTTTTAACTGGGATGCATTATTTCTTAACAAAACCCTTGACGATATGTTAAATATATCTTATGAGGTAATGTACTTGTCTGTAGATAGCTTTGTGCCCCTAAAAGGGACAAAGAAATTTCCTATTTGGTGTTTTAACGAACTAAAATCTTTAATAATAGAAAAGAAAATGATACACAAGAAATATGTTAACTCTAAATTATACACAGATTACATCTCTTTTTGCAGCTTTAGAACTAGGTGCAAGTCCCTGAAGAGGCAGTGTTATCGGGAGTGTGTTGAGCTTACAGAGAATTCTCTTAATTCCAATTTAAATAATTTTTGGAGGTTTGTGAGATCTAATAGAAGTGAGGTTCAGATTCAAAATGAAATTTCCCATGGAGGCACTACCATCTGCTCTGGCCCTGAGATGGCTAATTTGTTCGCCGACTATTTTTCGGAAAAGTATAGCCAGAGAGCTTGCCCAGTTCCCAATGAACCAGTCTTCAATAATTTACATGTAGCGAAGTAGTCCATTTCAATTTCTGATATCTACACTAAGTTGTCTCTGCTGGATGTAAGCAAGGGGCCGGGCCCGGATTCTTAAAGCAGTTCAGCTTTATTTTGGCACGTCTCCTGTTCTTCATTTTTAACTTATCCCTCCAATTAGGAGTTTTTCCTTCACGCTGGAAGACCAGTTACATAACACCAATTCATAAAAGTGGTTATATTTCACAGGTGACTAACTATAGACTTATTAACATACTGAGTGCAATTCCTAAATTGCTTGAAAGCTTTATCTGTAATGTAATGACTCGCTTTCTCCAACCCCAACTCATTGATGAACAGTTTGGTTTTGCGGGTGGCCGTTCTACCGAATTAAATCTTCTGACACTTGTCGACTTACTGGTCGGTTCTTTGGAGGCGGGTTTTCACTTTTCAGGTCCATGCCTTGTACACGGACTACTCTAAAGCCTTCGATAGGGTCAATCACCAAATGTTACTATATAAAATAAAGCGAATGGGTATTGATGGATTCTTGTTGCAGAGGATTGCATTGTATTTGACTGGTAGAACTCAGGTTGTTCGTGTTCAGGGTTATCATTCTATATAGATACCTGTGCTGTCTGATGTGCCACAGGTGTCGCACTTGGGATCCTTGTTATTCAATGTTTACATCAATGACATGTCTAAATGTTTTCACCACTGTTCTTCGCTTCTTTTTGCTGGCGACTTGAAGATGTACCTGAAAGTAAAATCCTCTGGTGATTGTGCTCGGATACAAAGTGACTTAAACAGGCTGGTTGCTTGGTGCCATAATAACTCCATGGATTCATCAAAAAATGTCACTCGATGTGCTTCAGTAAGAGTCGGTATATTATTGACCATTCTTATTATGTCAACAACAATCTCCTGGAATCTGTTTCGCACATAAGAGACCTGGGTGTCACTCTTGATAGTCGTTCGAGTTTTGTGCCCCATATGTCTGGAATCACTTCAAAGGAACTTCAAATGTTGGGCTTTATCAAGAGATGTTGTAGAGATTTTCAAAGTACCGACTCCATTCGGTTGCATAACTGTTCCCTTGTGCGTCCTCACTTGGAATATGATTCATGCGTGTGGTCTCCATTTTACAATATCCATATCCAGAACATTGAGCGAGTTCAGCATAGGTTCTTCAGACATATGGCATACAGGCTAAATCTTCTTGGGACTAATTTCTATCAACTCAACTACAACCAAATAGAGAAGGTCTTAGACTTAGCAACTCTTGAGACCAGAAGAAATCTGAGAGACATGTCAGTCTTCTATAAGATTCTTCATTCCCGAAACTCATGTCGGCAATTGTTGGCTGGTATTGCCATTCATGTCCCATCAAGACTCACTTGTCAGGCAATTTCCTTTCATGGTCCTGCACATAGAACCAACTATGGCTATAACTCGTTCCTGGCAAGGACCGCAAGACTGGCAAATCATCACTCCTCTAATGTTGACTGCTTTGATACACCTGCCAGATTCGGGAAAAGTATTAAGGAATTTATATCCTAAATTACTTTCTTTTCTTTTCTCGCTGTCCTGTGTTCTAAGGAACCTCCAACTTTTTATGGGCACTATCAAATGAAATGAAAATAGAGTATCTATTCTAGTCATGGCTGTGCCTGTGATGCATTTTTGATGGGCATTGTATTAGTCATAGTAAATCATGTGATTTGAAGACCCTTATGTGATGGGCGGGGTTGCGGTTTGGTCTATGCAATGTTGTCTTGTTGGGACGATCGCTGTGATGTTCTACCTATTCTATTCTAATTTTTAGTTTGTTGTTATCTTTTTCTAATACGAAGGCTTATCACCTCGTTACTAAGTTATGTTATAGGTTATATTATTGGTATTTACTGTATCTTAGGGTAGGCATACAATATTGTTATTTTAATTTAATATATACACTTTGTAATATTGGGCATTTTACATAAAGGCAGGAAAATATCTAATAAAATTACCATATATAAAATATTTTAATGACTACCTATTATAAGGCCACGTCAATCTCATTCTCATAACTATGAGACCACCAGGTCATCTTTTTCCGAGTCTTTTTCATGATACAATTTCATCCAGCGGTCGTGAGAATTCACGTTGGATTCATGCTCTCTCGTCGTCCCATTAAAGTGTGAAGCCACGTTGACGTTGAAAAATACTCATTCTCATAGCTATGAGACCACCAGGTCATCTTTTTCATGATGCAATTTTATCGAGCAGTCGTTTAAATTCACGTTAGCTTCATGCTCCCTCGTCGCCCATTAAAGTGTGAAGCCACGTTGGTCTCATATGGAAGACACGCGTTTTTAATAAGCAAATAAGAATTACAACTTTTTTACATAATAATTCAATACAATCTATTAGAGGAAACCGTTTAAACGGGAAGTTTTTTATGCATCGATATATCGACGCAAAATTATATTGATATAACAATTATTATGCTACATAAAGCTGGGATAATATCGAATAAAATTATAAGACCACCAGGTCACCTTTTTCATGATACAATTTTATAGAGCGGTCGTGTGAATTCACGTTGGCTTCATGCTCCCTTGTCGTTTCATTAAAGTGTGAAGCCACATAGGTCTCATATGAAAAATGCGCGATTTTTAAAGGAAGATGAATATACAATGTGTTATTTATAAGAGTAGATTAAAAAATAATAATAAAAAAAATTATAGAAATGATAAGAAGACAACCATGAGGTCCATGAACTAACTTGGAACCGATTTCAGCCAATTTTATAAAAAATTTCGAGGTAAAATCGAAGTTGTGGCACGTGATATCAAAGTATAGAGCGCAAAAAAATATGTATTTCATAATATTCACTTCTATCGTGTGGCCTTTTTTATTCTGTGTTGTTTATCCTCAACACATAATTTAAATATTTATTTTAGGCATTTTTCCCTATTCACATTTGCATATTAGTCTGAGAAATATGTGAATTTTTCGGTTGGTTGACTGGAATTTACGTTTCCGGGGCACTGCAGCGTTGCCGTCGTGCGCTATTAGTCGTCAAATGAGAGATAATTCCTAACTTAATATATTTTATAAATTATTGTTTGGGATTAGATTAGATTAAATTAAGCTCATGGCCCTAATGGATATTATAAAATAGCCACGATTCTTTTAGACTTGGCAACCATGGTTAAACTCTAAACTTGTGAAAAATATATATGTATTTTAATGACCATAGTAGAGCTATAAGACTAGTACGTGTTTTTTTTACGTTACGACGGTAATTGCACGTTTCTTACTGAAAAACAAGGCAAAACTTGTTTTATGTAAAATCGGCTATTTATGTAAATTGTCCACCCATATCGTTAATTAAAGATTTTTATCTGGATGGGTCGGTTACGTGGACTTATAATGGCCAATGACAAGCTTTTTTTCGTTTTTTCGCATGTTATTCCGACAATTATTTTTATCCGTCAACAAAATTGTTAATGGATTTTTCAAATTCTGTCGGTAATTTTTTTTAATTGGTACACACGGTTCACTTAAACTCACCCAATAATCTAGCAATTTGAAATGCTTTGTTTCTAATGCAAGTTCATATCGCTACGTAGTGTCTAATGATAAGAGTAAGGCGACATGTTAGTTAGTAGGACAGGTTTTACAAAAGTATCAATTTTCTAATTTGAATTTAAGCTTGAAACATTCCCCTTAAGATAATGCTAATAATAGGCTTCAAACCAACACCTATGATGATTTTTAATAGTTTGTATGAGTAGTTATACGTCAATTATCAATAAAAATTGATAGAGATAATTGATTTCACTCTCTATTAACTGTGAATTAAAATTCATCAGTGCTATATAATTCGTTTATTCATTTGAAGTAAAATGTTTACCATACCATAATAAACATTGCATTTCCATCTTACGCGCAGTCATATTACGAAGCCAAAGTTCATAGGTCGGTGTACCCAACATGTACCTTAGCCTAGTTAATTACGTAAATACCTGTTTCCAAAATGTTTTCTAATAACAACAAAACGCGCAATTTGCCCCAACACTTTTCAAAAATAATCTAATGATGAAACGGTGCCTCTGGCCGAGAACAATTCAATTTTATGACAGTAAATACCTGATTTATACCTAAGTGTTTTACAAATCTCAATTTATGTAATACATGTTTTAGTATTGCTCTGTGAATTGATGATGGATTGCGTGAGGTCGCTGAAGAGTTTTCGTTAAGGCATCTACAAATTTATACATAAATATAATGAACAGTTGAAGGTAAACAATATAAATGAAAGAAAGTGAAAAAAGAAAAGCAAAGCAAAGACAGTAATAGAAAAAATTAGCATAGAATTAAAAAGGGCCTTGAACGAAAGTATGGAAAAAGTTAAAAAATATACTAACAATATGCAAAATATTGAATCGAAAATACGAAAATGATATATTGAGGAAAAGAAATATTAAATTGCCGACATAATACGAATTTAAATGTGCTAAACACGTCTAAAGAAGATATCACTTCAAAAAAAGGCATGAGTGAAAGATATCAAAACTAATTTATTTGTCTGAAAAAGGAAAATGAAAAATATATAACATCTCAATGAGGAGTTGAAAATTTTAACAAATGAAGACGATGAGAATACTAAAAAATATAAAGAAAAACGTGAAAATGTCGAATGGAGAAAATGAAAAGGAAACAATACCCTTGAGAAAGAGACTTTCGTATTTTGACAAGAACATGCGAAGAAAACTATGAACACAGCTGGAGCAAAAATGATAAATGAAAAGAGAAATATCAGATATAATAGATAAGAAAGGAGACGCTTTGATAAAGTTTATAGGAAAAAGTATGAAGACATTAAGAAATGCAAACCAAAGAACAGCAAGCTGGATGAAAATTGTCTGGAAAAACGCAAAATATTAAATTAAGAAAACGAGAAGCTTCCAGTTGCAGATCTGGAAAAGATGACAATGTCAAATCATTTATAAGGTAAAAAGTTGAAAAGGATATAAAAAGGTATCTAAATAGAAAGAAAAATAATTTAAATTAATAATACGTAAGCGGTAAATCAGAAATTGGCAAACCTAATGAATAAAAGCTCAAACGAAAGAAAGCTAGATGGGAACATTGAAATGAATATAAAAATAAAATAAAAATACTTAAGAATAAAAATGAGAACCCCAGATGAAGATGAGGTATAAGACGTAAATAAGGAGTTGTCAACGTGAATAAATAAAATATGGAAGTAAAACTATGGAATGGGAGTAAGCCAGATTAGAGTACAAAAATTTTGTAGAAAATGAAAAGGGAGACCCGAAATGAAAGTTGTAAATGAAAATATGGAAGCGAAAGTATAAAAGTGAAAATATGGAATGGATGCAAGCTGGCTGAAAACACTAAATATAGATAAAATAACGAAAGATATTGAATCGTGAATAAATAACTAAGAAAGATGACAAAACAAAATTATTTTACGCATTAAAAGCTGTAACGAATTTAAAAGAAAAGTAAATTTGAAAAAATCCAAAATAAAATAGTAATATTTAAGGAGCGTGTAAGAAATTAATAAACCTAAAACATAAAATTATGTACAATGGAAAGCTGGAAGAAATCATCAAAGCATATATAGAAAAACGTACATATGATACTAAATAAATAGTTGTTAAAGTTAATACATCAAAGAATAAAAGTAAGGAAGTAAAAATATGAAAGTGAAAGTAAACTGAATTGGAAAATTAAACAATGGGCAGAAGAATATAAGATATTGAATTAAAAAATCACGAAAAGATTTTTAAAAAGTAGAAATAAATAAGGAAAATATAAGAAGTAAGTGAAAAGTTGAAGTTAATGAACGAACGAGTGAAGTAATGATAGTACACGTATTAAGGTGAACACCTAGAATAGGAATAAGCTGGATGGGATTATTAAATAATATATAGAATAACTTAAATTATTGGAGTCAAGAGCATAAAATTAGACATTAATATAAAAGCAGTAAATGAGAATCTTGCTGTTAAGCTAATGAATGAAAGAACGATAGTATAGAAATGAAAATATGAAACAGTTGACAAAAGAGCGTAAAATATTGAATCGAGGAAACAAAAATAACATATAAATATTTACTAATGAAAATGAGCTCCAGATGAAGATGAGATATAAGAAGTAAATGAGGAGTTGACAAAGTGAGTTGATAAAAGTATGGAAGTAAAAATATGGAATGGGAGGGAGTAAGCCAGATTAGAAGACCGAAAATCTGTAAAAAATTAAAAAATATTCCCGAGATCGTGTTCGTTAATGAATGAAAGTGTAGAAACTGAAACTATAGAATGAATGCAAGCTGGACGAAATCACTAAAAACATACAAAATAACGAAAGATATTGGATCGAGAATAAACAACTAAGAAAGAGGAGTAACATTTTAATCATTTAGTTGAGACGAATATAAAAGAAAAGTGAACTGGATAAAATCTAAAATAAAATAGTAATATTTAAGAAGTGTGTAAGAATATGATAAACCTAGAACATAGAATTACGTACGATGGAAAGCTGGAAGAAAATATCAAGGCATATATATAGAAAAACGTAAAATATTTAGAAAAAAAAAAAGAATATAAAATTGAACTGAAAAGAGAAACTCTAAAATAAGATATTAACATATGATACTAAATAAAGAGTTGATAAAGTTAATGCATGAAAGAATAAAAGTAAGGTATAAAATATTAGAGTAAAAGTAAGCCTCGAAGTAAGCTGAATTGGAAAATTAAACAATGGGCAGAAGAATGAAAAATATTCAATTGATAAATCAAGGGAAGATTTTTAAAAAGTAGAAATAAGTAAAGAAAATATAAGAAGTAAGAGAAAAGTTGATAAAGTTAATGAACGATGAGTGAAATAATGATAGTACAAGTATAAAAGTGAAAACCTAGAATAGAAATAGGCTAGATGAGAATATTAAATAATATATAGAATAACCTAAAATATTGAGTCAGGAGCATAAAATACGTGGA
The DNA here is from genome assembly GCA_016904865.1 of Pissodes strobi. Lineage (NCBI taxonomy): Eukaryota > Metazoa > Arthropoda > Insecta > Coleoptera > Curculionidae > Pissodes > Pissodes strobi. The sequence continues at coordinate 7,515 of MU190148.1, read as the reverse complement.
AAAAATGTTAGACACCAGATATAGACATTATTATAGAAGAAGTTACTGAGAAGTTTATTGTTAAGCTAATGAATGAATTAATGAAAGTATAGAAATAAAAATATAAAAGTGAAAATAAGTATGAAGAAGGTGACAAAAGAACGTAAAATATTAAATCTGGAAAACAAAAATAAAATATAAATACTTAAGAATGAAAATGAGATATAAGAAGTAAATGAATAGTTGACAAAGCGAATGAATGAAACTATGGAGTGGGAGTAAGCTAGATTAGAAGATAAAAAATGTGTAGAAAATGAAAAGAGAGAGTCGAAATAAAGATCGTAATAATAATAATAATAATAATGAATGAAAGTATGGAAGTGAAAGTAAGAAAGTGAGAATATTGAATTGATACACATGGACGAAAATACCAAAAACAGACAAATTAACGAGAGATATTGGATCGAGAATAAACAATTAAAAAAGAGCAGCCAAATTATTTTAAACGAATGTAAATGAAATGTAAATTGAAAATCCAAAATAAAACATTAATATTTAAGAAGTGAATCAAGAGTTGATAAACCTAATTATTTAAATTATGTACGATGGAAACTTGGAAGAAAACATCAAAGCATATATAGCAAAACGTAAAATTTATATAAAGAGAAAAAAAGAGTGAGAAATAAAACTGCAAAGAGAAACTCCAAAAAAAGATAATAACAATAATAATATATAATACTAAATAAATAGTTGATAAAGTTAATCTATGAAAGCCGAGATGAAAGCATAAAAGTAAGGAAGTAAAAATATAAAATGAAAGTAATAAACCGAATTAAAAAGTTACACAATGGGCACAAAAATGTAAAATATTGAATCGAGGAAACAAAAGAAGAATTTCAAAAAGTAGGAATAAATATAAGTGAGAAGTAGACAAAGTTATTGAACAAATGAATGATATAATGAAAGCAAAACCATAAAAGTGAAAAACAGAAAAATCACTTGGATGAGAATATTAAATAATATATAGAATAAAGTAACTTATTAAGTCAAGAACACAAAAGAGAGCGAAAAAATTATATGGGAAAAAATGGAAAGCGAAAATATGAAATAGAAATAATCTGGGAGAAAGCACTAAATAATTTAAAATATTGCATCGAGAAAAAATAGCTGAGAGAGTGTACAAATCCATATTATTTATTACATGTGCTAGATAAGATTGCGATCAATATCCTTAAATAAAGATGTCCGACAAAGTCCAGTAAGTGTATCTAAAAGTAAGAAAATAAACTACTTGAATGGGGCATGGAAGCAAGCGACCAACATGTTCATAATCCACGAGATGTTGACGATAGAGTCATAATTGCAAGCCACACTAGTGCGCTGCGCTAAATGTCGATTTACGGAACTGGGCAGAGTAGGATTGAGAATAAGCTGGAAGTGCACAAAGAAAGGATTTATAAGAATTAGGGTTTGTGTCATGGTAGAACACTAAAGAAGTACGCAAAATCTGATAATATGAATTGAATCACTCATTGGAAAAATTGAGGTATGCTATGAACACTCCTTGGGAACTTAGTGGAAGTGGCGTTTTTTCTAGGGGGAACGATTCAAAAGAGATCGAAACATATTAAACTTCTAGAGGAAGAAATAATGAAATTTCTATTGCATTAGCACATATACCCAAAAAATGTATAAAAATTAATTTTTGAAGATATTAGTTTTGATTCCAGTAATCCAGGAAATCCATTTATCTTCATAATCAGGTCATTTAAGATCTCCATATTGTACATTATTATTTTGACTTCACTGTGTGCAGTGCAATTCCCCTTTAAAAACACCTACATTTTATACCCTCAACCCAGTTATTTAGCGGCGAAAGCGTTCAATACAAGAAGGGTGAAAATATCAAATGTACCCCGTCGACATTAGTGAAGGTCAGGGTTACTTTTAAACAACGGGGCTTGAATGTATACCCCTTTCCTGGATGACAACTGTGTGAAAATATGGGGGAAACGTGGGGAAATAGAGGTTTAATAATATGGGGTGGCAATGTCTCAGGTTACTGGCAGAAAAGTGCGAATGGGTAAATATTGGGATAGAAGGGCATGGCGTTAGTTAACGTCATACGGCTCCAAAATTCACAACAACGGTTTTTAAACCCAATATAAGTTAGTAGAGCTTATTTGTTATATTTTATGTAATTTCAAAAAATGAATTAGGTAAGCTTGCCTTAATTATCATGAAAGACATCTCTTAAAACCTCAGATATAGCCTAAATGGGCGGGTACATGAAGCATGCATAAGGTACATACCTCAAATCCTGAATTTGCATAATAAGCTATAGGTCGTCATAAAAATTAAGAGTGTAATGTACGAATTCGAGTTGAGCTCGAGACTAATTCCGTTTGAGTAAATAAAAATACAAAATAATTTTGAATAGGGTGTGTCAATGCTCTTATATGATTTTATTGGTAAACCCGCTTCTTCTATTTATTAACATATTTGTCTGGAGCTCATTTTTTTTCTCATTTCTTCATACCATTCTTTAAGTTTATTATGCTGCAAAGAACTTGTCTTTGTTCTCTTCCTAGGTTATGCTATGCTTCAATATCTTGTGTTTTATATAATTTTTTTTTCGTCTAGCCTTCTTTTTAACTTTTTTCATTATTATCAACTATTTTCTCATTTTTATACATCTTTTCATTTAAATTATTTTATTATTTTATTATTTTACCTTTGTCGTCTTTCGAGGACATTTGCCTTTTGAGTTTATTGGATCCTCGATTGATAACATTATTTCTTCAATTCATCATTGTATGTTTTTATATATATTTTTTAGTTTCGGTTAAACTTGCATGCTTTTCTCATTATAGCATTTTCTTCAGCAAATTGTCTCGTCGGGAGTTTATCTTACTATTTAGATTAATTTTGAATTTTTATTTAGGCTGTTTCTGTTAGCAAATAATTTGCTTCTTTCTCGCTTTTTGGTATGAGCTTATTTGGGCCCTGGTATTTTGGATAGTGCTTGCCAACTTTCATATACTATTCTTTTATTGGTGAACCCATTTCTTCTGCTTATTAACATATTTGTCTGGAGCTCCTTTTTCCATTTTTATTTCTTCATATTATTGTTTAGTTTTATATGTTACAATTAATTTGTCTTTATCCTCTTCCTCGTGTGCTTTTTCCTGAAGGTTTATTCTCTTAGCTCATTTTTAAATGTCTTGTTTCTTTGTAATATTTTTTGTTTAGCTTGTTTTTTATCTTTCTTCATTATTATCAACTTCTTACTCATTTTTTTTATATATTTTTCCCTCTTCATTTTTTATTATTTTATTATCTTGCTTTCGGCTCTTTAATTTTTTCAATTCAAACGTCTTCTTGGGCTAATTGTTTCGTCTGGAAGTTATTTTACTATTTTGAGTTAATTTCAGCTTTTTCTGTTAGTAAATAATTTGCTTCTTTCTCACTTTTTGGTTTGAGTTTGTTGGGCTCTGGTGTCTTCAATAGGCGTTGCCAACTTTCATATATTATTTTCTTGTGAACACTTTTCTTCTATGGATGGAACTTCTTTTTGAATTTTTATTTCTTCATATTATTGTTTAAAATTTTTATGTTACAAAAATTTTGCTTTGTTATTTTTCTGGCATGCATATTCCTTTAATCATACAACTCGCATATTTCATCGATGCATTATTTTAACGTTCTTCAGACCATATTACAAATAACTTGTCTTTATTCACTTTCTCGTATGGTTGTTTATCCTCAATGTTTATTGAGTCATGCTTGTTTTCTTTATTTTTATCAACTCTTCACTCATTTTTTATATCCCATTCCATTTTAATTTTTTAATATTTTACCTTTGCCGTCTTTCTAAGACATTTGTCTTTTGACTGTTCACTCACGCTTCCTATCTCTTTCCATTTACCTTTCTCTTCTTTTCTCTTTTTTACTTTCTCCATTCATCATTGTATGTCCTTATATACATCTATTAGCTTGAGTCATGCAGCTCGCTCTTCTCATTATAGCATTTTCTTTCGAAAATTGTTTTATTTCGAGTTTATCTCACTATTTAGATTAATTTTGAATTTTTGTTTGCACTGTTCCTGTTAGGAAACAATTTGCCTCTTCCTCGAAAGTTTTTTTCTTTGAGTTTTTCTTTCTATTTCTTCGTTTCAATGTTTTACATAGTGTTTCGTTCTTCGTTTCATTTCCTTTTTACTCTCATGTCAACTCAGCTACTAATAATTTAGGTTTGCTTTTTTTCTATATATCTTCTTATTTTTTTTTATTCAGTAATTTTTGGTTTTGTTTCAATAGTTCATTTGGTAACTACTTTGCCCTTTGTAAGATGTTGCTTATTAAGACCTGCTTATCCATCTATACCTTCTTTATTTCTCGATTTAATACTTTACGTTATTATATAATTTTTCTCAATTACTCTGTTATATTTTTGTTTATGTTCAACTCCTCCTATACTTTCCTTAATTAAATTGGTCAACTGATTACTCATCTTTATGTTGAGATTCTCTTCAATTTTCGTAAATTTTTAATTTGTATTGAAGATATTCTCGTTTACCTTTATCCCCTTTCTAGGATATTCTTTTATTTTGGGTTTATTGAGCCCTGCCTATTACCTTTGCCTTCTCAATTCAATATTTTGCGTTATTCTAAACATTTATTGATTGCTTTACTTAAAGTATTCCTGCATTTTTATCGAGGTTTGGATCAGTTGGTCCTGCTTATTTCCTGCTCCTCAGAAGTAAGGAGGTTCAATAATTATTGTATTGGATTCCATTCTCTTTCAAGCTCATTGAGTAAGAACATATCGGCATTTGTCCTGATTCACTTGTCTTTTAACATAATATGCAAATAGTCACGTATTTATTTATTCTATTGATCTAGATATTATATATTACAAGAAAACGATCCTTCAAGGATATTTTATTTTAAATACCGGGCATTCTTGCAACACATTTACAAACATTGGCCTTGACAGGTATTTAAAAAAAATGCTTGGAGCGTTAATGAATCCCATTCATAGTTTCCCATGTGCGGTGCGATAATTCGATATTATGTACGCTGTTATTATTTAAACGGGAAAAATTTAACAGCTGATAACGTTGCATGTATACCAACTTCCTTTGCCTTATCTCGTGTATATTTACAATTTGTCGAATGTAAATAACGTTTATATAGTGTTAATCATACAATAATAATACGAAATGTGTTGAGTATACATGTTGGATGCAATTCGTTAAAAATCGGTGAAATAATATTGCAAAAGAGATTGAAATTAAGACCTAAACTAACTCATTAAAAGCAAATTTTTGATTGTTGGACAAATGTTTTCTTTTGGCGCGTTTAGCACACTTTTTCCTGAGCAGTGAATAAGGCTGAGCTGTCTACGCACTCAACGCTCCTTGGTTGAAGAGTGTTGTGAAAGGTCACACCAATTTTATTTATTAATGCTCTTCGAAAATATTAATATTACTTTGCCCTTAAAACATTCTAGAGTATTATGAAAGCTATAAAAACTCTTATTTATTAACGTTTATCTGAAGCCTGACAGGTCATTTTGACCGTGCTCGAATTTCAGGCTGTTTCTGTTTAGTTGCATTTTCTAATCTCTATAATGTGTTGATGTGTTAATGGTTCCTTATGTATTGGAAAGAAGTGCGTGGGAAGAGGAAAAGACCCAAAAATTTAAGTTAGTCAGAAGTTAGTAGAAGTCACGTAAGGTCTACGGGCTTTCGAGCCTGTAGTTGCTCTGCCTTGTTTTAATAATGCGATAATAACAAAATGGCCTTTGAGCCTTTTGTTGCTCTGCTCTGATATTACGCTCTAAAGTCGCATTTCTGAAGCTCTAAATTACTCTGTTGAAGTTATCGCTGCCCTTTTTGTATTGCTCTGTTTTTACTTAAATGTTATCGTGAATGTTGAATTACTCTGTTGAAGTTATCTCTGCCCTTTTAGTATTGCTCTATTTTTACTTAAACGTTATCTCGAAAGTTGGAAGAAGTTTTGGAAGTCAAAATGTATTTTGACCACTTACAAGCAGTTCTCTATATGGTTTTTTGTTATAGTTAGTAAGAAGTGGGAAGAGAAACGCGTAGTGATCAGACTGATTAATGATTAAGGCAAGGTTGTTTTTAATTTAGTTTTTAACGTATTGGTGTGGATATTTGACACTAAGTGTGGCGGACTAAGAGTAGGTTTAAGTACAAACATTTGACTAATCATACCAATATTCAAACTTTCTCTTGTACATAGACGTTTCGTATTTATTAACATTAAAATTAATCAAATTTGTGTTAATGTGTGGGTTAATGTAACTTTTCTTGAGACAATAAATTCAGCCTATGGCTGTGGTCCTTCGAACATTTAACCAGAACCAGTTACGCCGTTCTACGACATTAACCCAAGTGTCATGGCCCCTTTGTGGTGGAGTGAGACGCAACATCCACACCCTATCAAAGAGGTAGATCTCGAGTAGTGATCCATTTCGTAGATGAAATAGGCTGGAAGCCGTCTGAGACTCTCGAGAGAGGGTTAGTTTGTAGAAGTAATTTCTAGTAAACGCCCTTATGGCAATAAGCTCATTTATCCTTTCAAGATACCCAGGAAGGTTTTGGTGAACCCCAGTTATGGGTAAGCTGTTTTAAGTTGTTTTGAATGTAGAATTTCAATTAGATTTTTGGGGCAGAGTTTTGGCATTTCTGTTAATTTCATGTTATGTTGCTGTTACGGATTAATTTCCGTTTTAGGGTTCAAGTAGCGGGATTCAAGTAGCTGGACTCTAGTAGCGGGTTTCCAGTAGCTGGATTCTAGTTGCGGGGTTCTAATTGCGGATTCCCTGTAGGGTAGAAGGAACCTGATGAAATTGGGCTATTAGATAGATTTACAGAGAGGATGATGGCCAATTTATGGACATAATTTTACAGGAGGTCTATTTTTAAGATAAGTTATACTTTTAACCCATATTAACGTTTATCTGACAATATTGTGACAGAATTTATAACTCAAACATTATCCTAAATCGCTTAAATATTTCCTCTAGTACAGGATAACAATCATCACAATTCACTAGAGG
>MU190147.1:6032-45501 GCA_016904865.1 Pissodes strobi | reverse complement strand
AGGATAGTCTAATTAGTATTTTGTCTCTTTGCGTAGGGATGCAACGATACTTAGAAGTATCGATACTTTGTACTTGTGGGTATTTTGAAGAAATGGTATCGATTATACTCGATACTTTGAAAATAGGTATCGATACTTTTAGGTATCGGGTACGAGTACACATGTGGCATATAATTCGGGTAATTTAGAGGCAAATGGCCACAATATACAATTAAGAAGCAGATCTTCGTTTATTAGTTATTCTTAAAATCTTATTTTGAATTACTAATTTTACTATACTAATAATAAAATTAAAGATATATAATATTTAAAATTTAATTTATTAATAAACAAAACTCGCTAATTGAACCAATCTTCTTCGGGGATCGATCCGAGAAATATTAGTTTTCCAATACGGTTTCCCAAAACCCTGTTCCTTGTTTGGGATACAGTTGCACCTGCATCAGAAAAAAGACGTTCCGATGGAACACTAGTTGCCACAAGACATGAATATTGCATTGCAATTTGATATAATATAGGGTACATATTTTTCATTTCTTCCCAAACTTTAAGAGGCTCACTGCTAAGGGGAGAAAGAGGACTTGATAAAAATAAGGACAATTCGTCTATAGAACCCTGTGCCTTCTGCTGGTTGTCTTTGTTATGGGCTAGATTTTTATGGAAGCTCCAAAAATCATACCCTCCACTTTGCTTGCTATTTTCTTCAATAGAAGAAATATCAGTATCACTGTTATTAATTGTTGTGTTAGATAATTGCATGCTTCTTACCATACTTACAGTACTTGCAAGAGCCAGAGGATCTCTAAAATGCAAATTCTTAAATCTAGGGTCTAATAGCGTTGCTATACCCAAGGGCTTAACATGTTCAGCACTAGAAAATCTTTTATTAATTTTAGTTAAAATAAAAGATTTTAGCTGTTTTGATTCCTGCATATCTTGGTTAGTTTCGGTGGAATAATTGTGAATAACACAATTTATCATTGGAATAATTCGGGATGCAGTTATATAAAGCTCGCCAGACAATTCTCGAGTCATAAATTCCAGCGGCTTGAGGACAACTGTATCTTTAATCAATAGCAACTGATTCGCATTGGGGAATGGTGGAGCTTCTCTTTTGCCAAATAAAATTTCACTGACTATTTGGGAGAGTTCTGTAAACCTTTCGAGCATATAAAAAGTGCTGTTCCATCTTGTTTTGACATCTAAAATTAGTTTTTTTACATTGCCTTCTTTAACATTGTTAAGTCCCTGGCGGTTTCTTAACTCATCACTTGCGTTTACAGAGTTTTTAAACCATTTAACAACGTTTCGTACTAACGTTATTACTTCTGACATTTTCTCAAATTCCGATAATGCTTTGTCGACAATTAAATTAATCAGGTGTGCAAAACAAATAATATGGCGATTCTTGCCCACTAACATATTTATGGCCGCTTTTATATTTGCGCCACTATCTGTAATAATAGCAACAATTTTGTTTATATCAATTTCCCATTTAGTTAAGCTGTTAAGCATTTCATTTGAAATGTATTCCGCTGTATGCCTTTCTTCTAACTCTTGAACGTCAATAAGGATGGATTCCAATTTAGAGTCTATTACAAAATGGGCTGTAATCCCCAAAAAACTTTTAGTCGTCATCATCTCACTCCATATGTCGCTCGTTATCGATATAAATGGAACATTTTTAAACTTTTCTTTATAAAGGGAAAACATGATTTCATACTTCTGATCAATTTTAATTTTAAAATACTCCCTTGATGGTACTTTAAAAAGCGGCGCAACTTCCTTCATTAGTCGTCTAAAATATCTTCGTTCCACAGCATAAAAAGGTCTGTTATCAGCACAAATAAAATACATTATTGCATTTGTTATTTGACTGGGCTTACTCCCGCCCTCTGAAAACAACAGATATAAATAATATATAATAAATATATATGTTAATAATTGTACCTGAATAGGCACTGGTAGTCCTAAAGGATTTGTAAATTGGATTTTCATTTTCACTTCTTTCGGAAACATCTGAACACATACTTATTGTCGGACTCTGGCTCTGCCTGCTAGTTGAGGGTAGTGGCTGTGCCATACCAGCGTTTTTGGGCATTTCTTCTCCTTTTCTTGCACATAAATGCTTTTTACCCTTTTCATTATCAGTTACTTTCAATTCAGGTTTGTCATTTTTCGAATTAATTCCATGTATCTAAAATAAAGTATGTCATACAAGAAAATACGTTGCAAATTTAATCACTTCTTCCATATTGAGACTATATCAAAAGCAAGAACCTTGCAGACATATTATTTATATAGCTACTGACATTTTAATTTTCAAAATATTCTTGATATGAAAGTACCGATTCTATTTACATTATTTTTTAAATTCTCGGATTAATTTTTGGAGTGAAAAAGTGTTTTAGTAATAAAATTAAATTTAATAGATTTCTTTACACGCCTTTCCACATAACAACAATTTTTTTCATAAATATAAATTAATTTTCAAAATCCTTATTCTTAAAATCCCCAAAAATTACATATAACTTAATTTTTTGAGTTTCAACTCCTATTTTTGTCCCATCCCAATTGTAGGTAGATTTTTTTCTTTTTAATTTATTTCGCTAGCCTAAACCCACAACTTCGCGAGTCAGCAGAATAAATGGGGCTTCAGCATTGTTTGAGTTTGTGAAAGAAATGCAATATGCCCATCGATTGCTTTTCTTTCAAGATTGCATATGTCTTTTCTTTTTGCCACAAATCTTCGTAGAGAGAGGCCGCGCGAACATCATATGGTTCAACGATTTTGACATAGATGGCGCCGCGTAAGAATCATGATATTTTTGAAGTGAAACTTCACACGGCGAGCGATCGCAACGCACGGCGGGCGATACACGACGAGCGATACACGACTAGCGACACACGACGGGCGACACATATTGTTATTGTGATATCTTTATTAGTTGACAAGCAAAAAATATGGGATTTGCTCTGTTACCTTGTCAAGACATAAGCGAAACTTTTATGAAGAATATTTTTTTTTCATTTAGGCCTTCCCTTTTTGTCCATTGAGTGGTATGTTTAAAAAAACTACTTTTTAACCAAATCCGTTGCGATATGTATAAGGATAGGGCGTTTAAATTTAAGAAGTTTCACTTCAGATATGCGCAGATAGTGCACAACCTTTTTTTTATTGTTAACCTCCCCGAATGTTTACCCCTTACACTATTATACAATAACTATATAGAATATATTATTAACAGAGAAATTAAATGATTAAAAGTGTAGGTATATTTAAATGTTTACCTTCAAATGCTTAAGCATTTTTGATGTATTGCCAGATGTTTTGATCATCTTTAGACACTTTTTACATGACACCGCAAATTGGTTTTCCTTCTTAAAGTAATTCCAACAATTGCTTTTGCGGTCTGACATAATAATAACTAAAAAAAGTATAAACATATAAAAATAAAATATCTATTTGTATCATAAAATATGTAACAATCAATCAATCAAATAAATATATTAAAATATCAAACATAAATCATTAGTGTGACAACTTACCACTATTGTTTCTAATACACTGCTCCAATAAATTAACGCACCACCAAAAAATAACCAAAAGTTTAAAGTAAATTTTTGTCCAAACTACTTGCTCGATTTGAATGAATTTTTTTTTGCATTACAGGTTGACTCTTCCAGAAAGTTAGTGTACTACTGTATTTGCATGAAAACCTATTTTTCTATAAATACAGGGTGTTGCAAAGGTAACAAGTTTTTTTTCATAAAATTTGTAACACCCTGTGGAGTTCAACAGTTACAATATCAACTTAAAATTAAAATCAAAATGTAGCTTTATCCTTTTGGAACATTTTGTTTTTTGATTTACTCTATTATCTCGGTCACAAAAAGAGAAACACAATTTTATAGCATAACATGTTATAATTAAAATTTATTATCCAAATGTAACAAAGAAACAAAATGTAAAAAAATGTCAGTAGCGAGTATTTCCGCCTCTGGCACGAATAACTGCTTGGCAACGACGGCCCATACTTAAAATAAGCGAGCGTATATCATTTTGGTCAAGTTCTTCCCATATTTCAATCAGTCGCCTCCCCACGTCTTTCAAAGTGTTCAAGTTCCATTCCTCTTGTAACCTCCCTCCTCCCAAGAGTGTCCCAGAGATTTTCTATGGGATTAATATTCGGGCTTCGAGCTGGCCATGCCATGGAATCAATGCCAACTTCCTCTAGATAATGCCGCACAACTCCAGCAACATGAGGCCTGGCATTATCTTGCATCAACAAAAATCCATGCCCTATATATGGCTAGAATGGAATTACATGTTGGTCTAAAACCTCCAATATGTACCTTTCAGCTGTAAGGCTTCCATTATTTATGACCACAAGTGCTGTGCGACCAGTCAAAAAATACCTCCCCAGACCATCACAGATCCTCCTCCCAATAATGTGGTATTTGAAAAATTACACTGAGCATATCGTTCGTTAGGGCGTCGATATACACGCATGCGCCTGTCGTTATTGTACAAACAAAATCTTGACTCATCCGTAAATAATATCTGTTGCCATTCAGCTTCTAACCAGTTCAGATGTTCCCTGGCAAAATTCAGCCTGGCTCTTCGATGATCTCTAGTTAGCGCTGGCCCCCGAGCAGCAATTCTAGCTCTCAAATTGTGTTCTCTTAGTCTCTGACGAACTGTTTCACCACAAATTTGTAAACCATTAGCATCTCGAAGCTGGGTTTGAAGGGTCGGGACTGTTACAAAACGTTGTCTTAATGCTGCTAGTCTTAAAAACCGCTCCTGAATAGGGGTTGTTATTCGATTCCTTCCTTGTCCCGGTCTGCGACCATGGCTTCCAGTGTCTCTAAATCTTTGTATAACTCGCGAAACGGTTGTATGACATACATTATAAAATAAGTTTTTATGCAAATACAGTAGTACACTAACTTTCTGAAAGAGTCAACCTGTCATGCAAAAAAAAATTCATTCAAGTCGAGCAAGTAGTTTGGACAAAAATTTACTTTAAACTTTTGGTTATTTTTTGGTGGTGCGTTAATTTATTGGAGCAGTGTATATAAAAAGATTAATATATCTGCACAACAGCACGACCCTTCACAAACACACAAACGATAATTATAGGTTAGTTTACTAGTGTCACTGTAAAAGCATTAACGATTTGGGGGAATCACCGATATCGTATTATTTGATACTATCAATGGCAACTGGCAACGCCGGTACATCTTAAAACGCTCTTTATTTTGTAAATGTAAAGTTTTTAGGATGGCGTTCATAGATAGATATCGAATGTGCGGAATGCCGATTGCCGATGTTGAAATCTATTAGAACGTAGAACGCAAATACAAAACAAGTTTCGATACCGATACTGCCTAAAAAGAATCGATACCTACTCAGAATCGAAGAAAAAGTATCGAGTACAAAATGTACTCGATACTATTTAAAAGTATCCATACTTTCAAAGTATCGATGCTTTTCTTGCGTCCCTAGGTTGGTTTTGATATTTGATATTAGATTGTTATGAAACAGAATTTTAACTTTTTCCTCAAATAAAAAAAATTACACATGGTAAGAACCTTACTGGAAGCGTTGTACATTGTAGGCCAAAATTTAACGTTTGTTTTTTTGTACTCATTTTGTACGAAAACTTGCTTAAACATCAGGACACTCTGCTTTTAATTTTTTACAATTATGACGTTTGGGAGGTTTACTATTATTAAGATGATATTAAAAAAAATATATTACTTCCACGGAACTAAATTATAAGTTTTATGTGGAATTGATGCCGAAATGAACGCCGATTACCCCCTTTTTGCTTACCACTGTATTAGCGGCCTTTTCTTCAATTCCTGTTCATTTTCTTTTAAAACCAGGTTCGCTGTACCAATGTGTTGACACCCTATTGCTATGAAAATACTTTACCTAGACGCCATGAGCAACGACCTTTTCCTCCCACCTTGGCAGTTGCTTCATTCCACCTATTCTGTAACCCTAGTTATACGGAAATGAGCGTAGGTCAAGGCACTTTCCCTTTTAAAATACTAAATGTTATTTCAAATTTAAGGGCGCACACAATTTAACGTACATTTTTATATTAATGCAGTGGTTGACTCCAATATGTTAGGGTAATTTCTGTTACGACCTAGTTATTTAAGAGTTCGTCAGACAATATAAGATGTGGCATAGTAAAACGAACACTAATTATCATTATTAGCACTTACCCCGCTATTATCTGCTTTTTGTCTGATTGGCATTAGCACTGGGTTTTAATGACAGTTCATAAAAATATCAATGATATACATCAGGTATGTTATGATAAATACAGGTACCCTAGTCACTATGTGTTACAGCTAAACTTACTATCTAGGTCTTAATGTTAATACGTAACCTGCAAGCCAAGCCTTATTAGCTTTTAGCACACCTTCCCTCACGACGGGTGACGAAATTCGAACAGTTTCCTTTTAGAGCATGCATTACTTTTCCGGGTCAGAATTGGACCAAGGTACTGCTTTCTACGATGAAATTACTTTATCTTGACTTCTTATTTACTTGCACGAGCCTCTGGTACTCACACTTTTCGCGAGTTGGTCAATACTGAGAGTGAAGATTTTTATCTGACTAACATTTCAGAATTCCCATATTTTTGGGCAGCGTAACGAGTTACCGAGATTGAACACTTTCTCCGGACTTTTCCCATAAATTTGGTTTTTTTATGCCACCTTTCAAGGCTCCCTTTATGTTGTTCTCAAAAAATCTGGACTCAGCACGTGCCCAGTTATTAAAATGTTTTTACTAAAAACACTTAAAATTCCTAAGTCTCCAAAAATTTTAATGTGGCAATTAGCATTTTAACATGTTTTGTAAGATGCAACCTTGGTTTTAGTACCGCCGCCGTTTCTAAATTAGGATAATTAAAATTGATTATTTGAGTTACCATGGTTTTTGCATTCCAATCCTGGGTCTTCGAATCGCTAAATATTCTCGATAGAAACGCCCGCTGGCCAAGGTTTTCTTTTTAGAGGAAAGTGTTGGGGGACCTGTTTTTGAAGCGCACAACTAGTGGATTTCATTTTCGTTTGATGTTTTTCGTTCGAGATCTAGCGATTGTCATTGAATCCATTCTGTAAAATCTTTAAACGTGGTCATGTCAATCTTGTATGGAATCAAATCCAATTTTCATTCTATTCCTGGTCGATCTCGTCGACATCGTCTTGTTTGGAAATTTCTTCATCGTCGTTCGTTTCGTTAATTTGATTATTAACTTCTTCTAAATGTGCATCATCGCTGACGTCATCGTTTTAATGACGTAACAATATTCATAGCAAACGTCGTTGAGATATATACATTTTTTCGGCATCATAACAAGAAATATGTTTGGCCGCTTCAACGAACAAATCAAAGTTTTTTAGATGTAGTGCAGGAAACATATTGGTAATATGTTTTCCAAGTTCTATAAGCATCTTCGCAAGTTTCCTCATTTTACGTCACTTGAACGAAATGTTCCTCTCTATGTGTATTTAAGTACCTTTCCCCAAACGTGCAAATTAATTTATAATTTTCCGCCTCCAAAGATCAGCACGCATGTGGAGAAACACTTAATTCCTTAGCCGCGCATCAATTCTTAAATTAATTATCATTTGATTCTGACCTGCAGCCTGGGCATTTTTATTACTTATTAGTATTGCATTTATTTTCCTGCTTGTAGAGAAGTTTAGATGAAAAAAGTCCCAAACAACTGTCACAAGGTAAAAGGTTTCTGTTATGAACATAAGTTTCTCCGACCGCTTTAATATGAGCTCTCTCACTCGCCAAATAGTTTCCCTTTCCCAGCAACTTATTCAATAATTATCTTTTTACTTTTGAGAGGTTTTGATAGAAACTCAGCAACTGATGATTATGCGCTATGATTTCTTATTACGTGCCTTCCGAAGTTTTATACTTGTATTTAGCAGAAGTAGCAGTAGAAGTACTTGGTCTGGTTTCTTTTTATAAATTGGCTTTTGCCTAAATAATTTTATATTTGCACTGGGATTCATCTGCAGACGAGTCGATTTCAGAAAGACCATCGGGGATTTCATTAGTTGTAACACGAGGAAGAATTTCTGTATAGATTCTTTCGATTCTGTTCGTTTTTAACTTACTTCCTCTTATTAAACACGTAGTAGTTTGTATATCCTGCAAAAAATAACATGCACAATTTTGAAAACATAATTAATAATTATTGTTGTAGTTACTTGTAGAAATATTTCACACAGGTTCAATTATCTTATTGTCGGAGTATACACAATAAGATAATGGAACTTATATTAGACAAAATCAAGACAGATCTATTAGGAACCTCTTTATTCCTTACATTCCTGGTTTATCAGACAAAATAAAACGAATAGGTAATAAATTTAACATTCGTTCTATTTTCAAAACAGAAAACAGCCTTAGATCTAAACTAACAAGAATAAAAGAATAAATGAAGACGAAATTACAAAAAATGTTATCTATAAAATCCCATGTGAATGGAATAAATTTTATATATTTTATTTTTATTATTTTGTTTGTATTTGTATGTATAATACCGTAGCTACCTAAGCAATATTTTCTTTGATAATACTTTTATGATTATGAATTTTCTATAAGTGGGTTTTTACATACTGAAAATAAGGGATTTATTTATTTTATCCAGAGTAAGATCATGATTACTTACATATTTTTGCATTCTATAAATGATAATGATTTTAAACTATTGGTCTACTTGAATTAATTGGCTTTAAGACATAAGGGGTGTAAAATCTAAACGGTTTAAGTTGTGGCCAAATGGTTTGCACTTCTTAATTTTATATGTTCTTTCAACTAACGTCGTCAATTTCCGATATAACCCGAAGTTCAAAAATTACTACTTCCGGCTAGACCGGAAGTAAACATTTAATTAAAACATAAAAAAAACTAAGATAGGAAAGTTTCGCTCTAAGTTTAGCCGTTTAGATTTTACAGCATGCCAAAGTGTAAAATTTCAACTCTTAAAATTTCTAAAACAATTATTATTTTAATAAAAGGGTACGTTTAGTTTTTAGTAATATATTCGATAGGATTAGCTATTGTTTTGATCGAAAACTGCAAAAATGTCACCGGGGGTGAAACCGAAAGTTAATGACATCGAATAGCTTATCTGACAAATTGTTGCCTTTACTCCCACTTCATTTGTACGCTTTTTGATGAATGAGGCCGCTTAGGCTCTGGTCCCACACAGCACAAGCGCTAGTTTAATGACCCCAACGAAGCTGAAAAACCTAAGGGAACTGGAAAACAGTCGACGTTTCGACGAACAAATCTGCCCCCGCTTTCAAGGACGAAAAATCTAAAAATGAAAATGGTTAGTAAATGCAATTAAAACAGTAAAAAGCTCGTCTGCAGTTTTGAATTCACTTTGACAAGATGACAAGAATAATGTCATATCGCTTAATTAGTGGTTACGGGTCTGTTAGGTTAGTGTAATATTGAAGTGTTATTAGCTAAATAATTGATGCGTTTTTGAGCTTCTATATATCTACAGTTTCGTATTATGTGTTTAGGAAGAATTCAATGATTTTTGTTTAAAAATCTAGTTAATTTTTAAGTGTCAGCTTTTAGCAAAGGCAATCAGATGTTAATAAAATTAACAATAATCATGGTTAAAAAGGGGGTTGTGAAAAGTATATGTGATCGAATGATAATAATTTGTAATATTCAAAATTTCAACGAAGAAAAATAATTTTTAAGCAATGTTTTGATTAATAATAACTATCCTATCGATTTCATTCAAAAATGCTTTATAAAATTTGAACAACCAAATATTAAACAAAATCAAATTAGACCTCTTTATTCCTTATATTCCTGGTTTATATGACAAAAACGAATAGGCAACAAATTTAACATTCGTACTATTTTGCCAAGATTAGCTTATATAGGAAAAAGCAACCAAGACAAATTAAGGTCGGCAGAATTTATAATAGGTAAAATTTTGATCGCTACCGAAATATATGTGAAGCTACTGACTGGACAGGAGTATATCGTTATCTTGCTCCACTAAACTTCTTTGGTGACCTGGTGTTACACATTTTTAATAAAACTTTTCCATTACAAAAAATTAGAGCTAAATGTAAAAAACCATGGATCACTCTTGAACTAAAAACTTCTTCAATTAATCTAAGATCTTTACACACGTTACCAAAGTATATAAATAATCAACAATTTAATAACTACTTTAATGCTTATAAAAGAGTATATCGACAAACCATAAGAAAAGCGAAACAGCTTTATTATAAGTCTAGAGTGGAGAAGGTACATAATAAGACCAGAGAAAATTGGAGCTTTATTAACGAACTTCGAGGCAATGCATCAAAAACAAACAAACATACAATTGAAGTAAACGCTTTTAACCAATATTATTGTTCTGTGGCCAAGAAAATTACTTGTTATTTCCTTTAAATTAAACCCCAGACTGACCCTTTATCCTATACTGGGAATTTTTCTATTCAGGACTCATTTTTCTTATCACATACTTATCAAGACGAGATCAAGGAACTTTTACATGAAGTTAAAAATTAAAAAGCTGCTGGGATTGACGGGCTATCGATCAGAATTTTAGAGAGTTTACCAGACCAGTCACTCTCCTCCCTGGCATACGCCATAAATAACTCTTTTGAAACTGCAAATTTCCCGAATAGTCTCAAGATTTCTGTGAATTGGGTTTAAAGGCTGCCAGAAATGTTTATTATTCCCTTGTAGAGAGTCATCTGAGGTATGGAATTGCTTGAATTTTGGGGTTCCTGCGCTCAGCATATTTCTAAATCATGTAGAAAAAAACTATGAGATATGTTGGTCGCATAGGTTCAAGAGAAACATGTAGGCCTTTATTCAGGGACTTAAAGATATTGACATTGTGCTGTCTATTTATAGTGGAAACTTGCTGCCTAATATATAAAAAAATTAAGATGTATATGGCCAACTTTGGCTCTGAAAGATACCATAACACCCGTCAAAATAGTAATATCCCAATGCCCATTCCAAGAAGCGAATTAACCAGGGACTCCCTAATTTATTCAAGCATTAAAATATTTAACCATCTACCAAATCATATAAAAACTCCAGGAACTCTGATAAGTTGTAAAGGATCGATGGGAACACTCCTAAAAAGTAGGGCATTTTATCGCTTCGAAGAGTATTTTGCAGATGGCTGGGAGTAAACTCTCTCGCTTTTTTCTGTTTTCTTTTCTTTATTATATACAGTTTAGGTGTCTGTTTACTTGATGAATCTGTGCATGTATATTGCTTCTTTTAAAGGATTTTTTAAAACTCTTTTTGTACTGTTCCAAGTTTTCACTTTTAATTTTTAACTTCTTATTTTTAACTTTTTATTTTTAAACAAATCTTCATTTTTATTTTTTTTTCTTATTGTGCTGTTCCAAGTTTTAACTTTTTATTCTCTACATTAGTTACATACTCATCTAATTTAATACGCATTGTCTATGTTTTTATGGTAATAAAGCATGTCTGAATCTGAAAACAGAAAACACCCTTAGATCTAAACTAACCAAAACAAAACCACTTAATGAAAACGAAATTACAAAAAATGTTACATTATAAGATCCCATGTGAATGTAATAAATTATATATAGGTGAACTCGTAGACCATTATCAACACGTATAAAAAAAAACAACAAGCCTATATTAAGAATACACAATTCCACAAATCACATATTTGTCAACATGCATTTGATAACAATCACAGAATACAATGGAACGCTTCAAGTATTTCAGCAAAGGAGCCATTATCTAAAAAGCGTAAGATAAAAGAAAGTGCTTTAATATTATTAAATAAAGATGATTGCGTTGCTTCAGCTTTTGTTAATTTTAATAACAGTTGGTTGACTTTGGTAAAAGCTGTAGTTGTTGACACTGCTGTGTTGTGAGACACTTAAAAATTAACTAATATTTTTAAAAAAAATCGTTGAATTCTTCGTAAACACATAATACCAAATTGTAGATATATAGCACTTCACAAATGCATCAATTAATTACCTAATAACACCTCAATATCACACTAACCTAACAGACCAGTAATTAAACGATATGACATTACTCTTGTCATCTTGTCAAAGTCAATTTAAAACTTGACAAAGTGCACAAGCTTAATTGCTTTTACTAACCATTTTCATTTTTAGATTTTTCGTCCTAGACCACGGGGGCGGATTTGTTCCTCGAAAAGCACTTGTGCCATAGTTTAAAGACATAGAAAGTTAGTGCACAGTGTATCGGCTCCATTACGCATCGTTCATTCCGCCGCTCGATCGCAAAATCGAAGCAGATCGCGGCATCGATCAAATATTTTTTTAAATGAAGAGTGAAGGCTGTGTGCATGTACGAAACATAGTAATGAAACAATTTTTGTATATCATGCAAAAATTTTACTCCAAAAGGGCTATAAAGAGCGTAACAAAGCGCTTTAGGCCATAGCCATCATCAGTGTTACCTGAAAGTAAGTAAAAGAACACCCTGTCAGTGAAGAGTCAAAGAGTGTTGTCGAGTTGGGACAATGGTTATCTTTGCTAAAGTTGAACACTGTTGCAATCAGTTAAAAAATTCCATTAGTTGGGATTATTTTTATTTAGATTTTTTTTAATATAATTAATATAAAAAGGAGGTAACTGAAGTTGTCAATTAAAACTGATGATATTTAGTTCATTTTTGTGTGTAAAAAAAGAAAAATGGCGGATTTCTTTTACTCACTTGTCAGCGGACAAAGGACAAATCCATGGATGCAAACAAACAATACAAATCAACAGTGGTCTCAATTAAATTTCACAAATTGTACGTCACATTATTGAGAAATGGTTCACATAATTTAGATTAAAATGATTAATTTGAAGCAAATAAAAATAAAAGCATGGTACCAAGACCCACGCTTTGTGGATGACACATCGAATGTGTCACTGTTGACAGCCTTGACAAGCTGACTGATGACGTTTAAGCGCCGAAAATAGCGGTAATTTTAAATTTTAAAAGTTTCTTGAAGACAAGTAATAAGTTGAGAGATAAAATTAGAAAAGTTAATGTAATAATACAAAGTTAACCTAAAGTACAAAGAAGTTGCTACTATGCCAGATGAGACCAGCCAAACGCCCCAATATGTAATAAGTGCTGAATTATTTGAAAATTCGACTGACTAGTGGCGGCTCAAAAGTTGGTCTGGAAGGAAGAAAGTACTTGATCAAGCGAAAATAGAGGACTAACTTAGGGATGAGGTTAGCCGAAGCTAGCTCAACTCGACGGATAGAAACGAAAATAAATGAGATGACAAAAGCCTGAGCTAACTCAACTCATAGAGGACTAACTTAAGAAGGGATGAAATTGGCCTGAGCTAAATCAACATTGGAAAAGAAAAGGGAAGGAAGTAGATGAAATCAGCCTAAGCTGACTCAACTCGATAGGATAGAGAAAGAAGAGAAAGAAAGATGATATTAGCCTAGGCTAACTCAACTCCAAAAGTTAAAAATAAAATAAAATTAAATTACATTAATGTAGTAAAAATAAGAGAAATTATATGAAGTTGAAAATGCTTGATCAAGCGACCCTCCCGACCCCCAAATATATGAGAGAAAAATGAATTCAGTCGAAAGCCTTCTGTGTAACGGAATGTAGAATCTGTTAAGGTTGACCTGAGTGTTAAGGCAATGATTGTTTCTACGCAGCTCGCTGTGGATCTCGATATCCTCCATGAAATCCAACGTATTGAAGTTTTTTGATGAAATGTTATGTAAGATCTTTGAATTGGAATGAGGACTGAAATTGTGATTATGATTTCGTAAATGTTCTCTGAAAGCTGAATTGTTTCAGTTCAAATATTCGTTGATGCGGACCTTTAATGGTCTACATGTCCTACCGATGTAGGTGCACTCACAAAAATTGCACGACTACTTATAAATACCACTTTTTGAGAGAGTACCTACTTTGTCTTTAGTATTATTTAAAAAGGTTTGCAATTGATTTCTGTTTTTAAAGGATAGATGAGAATTACTGACAAATTGGCGAATTGTTTTTGAAATCTTATGGTTGGTTTCCAAGTCAAAGAAAGGAATGGAGAAGTATCTCTTGGATGAATTTTCTATTAAGCTGTGAGACAGTTCTTTTCTAAGTTTTTTGAGTTTTGTTTTATTGATTAAAGTATCAACAAGACTAGGATTAAAATGATTGTTGAAAGCTATTTGTCTTATTATATTTAGTTCTTTATTGTATTCAAAAGTAGACAAAGGTATATTAGGTAACCTATTGACATAGCAATGAAAAGCTGCCATCTTATGTTGCCAAGGGTGGTGGGACAATTAAGATATGGTGTGGTCAGTCTGAGTAGGTTTCCTATAAATCGAAAACTCCAAGATGTCCATTGCTCTATGAACAGTGATGTCCAGAAAATTAAGTTTATTATTGTTTTCAAGTTCGATAGTGAAATTGATGTTCGGGTGGATGATATTTAGCTTATCTAAAAGAGCGTTGCCCCCCTGAGCATCGCAATCAAGGAAACAAAGACAATCATCCACATAACGGTACCAATAAAAGATCTCTCGATTTACGGGAGTGACTATATGACTGATTTCCAAATTGTTCATAGAAACATCTGCTAAAAAAGGAGAAAGACAGCTGCCCATTGCCAAGCCATCAAGTTGTTAAATTGAAAAAAGTCTTGTGACAAACAAAGGTTTAGAAGCGACAATAAATTAACTTTCTGTTGATCATTGACATTACATGAAGTGAGAAGATCACCAACAAGTTGTACTGCCTCTGTTTTTGGCACTGTAGAAAAAAAGGTTAGATACATCAAAAGAAACCATAATGTAATTATGTAGGACTAAACTTAGTAATATCCTTAATCGAGTTAGATGTGAATTGAGCTAGGAAATAAACAGGTGTGTTAGTAAAACTTACTACAGGAAAAGAGTATATAATGTAAAGAGAGGACAGTAAGACAGAGCAATCAAATTAGAGAGGGATAGATGAGAACTCCGATTTAAAGGGCGCCTCGTATGTTATCGGATTATATCGGAGACAATCGTCAAGCAAGGACGATCAGCCAACACAGTGGGTTAAATATATCTCGTAAAGGTCAAGTTTAGATATATTAGGGAGACGTTTGGTTTAGTTTTTTAATTCATATTGTGTAACTGAAATTAGGTGTGTAAACTTTAATTATGATATGTAACACAATTCAATTAATAGAATCTTTTAACAACCACTCGGTAAAATTTTGCTTACCTACAATACATGCATTTTACATTAATTTTCTCAAAAAATTCTCGGATTTCTGATAAAACATTAATTGTTTTAATTTTATTACTAAATATTCAGAAAATTCTACTCTAACAATTAAGCTTCATACTCACTTTCGCGAATTTCGCCTTCTTTGACATAAACTGTCATTTTCAGCTTTGAAATTATTCGCGGCGAAAATTTTTATTTTTTTTTACGAATTCTACCATAATTGTGAATTAACCTCAAATTTCTTGAGTGCTTTGCTATATTTATTTGTTTATTCTTTTCAGACATTGGTTTCATTAGCTAAATTGTAGAATAGATACTTTGACCATTGAATAATAATATTAATTATAATTTTTTTCGGTAAAGATATTATTATTTTATGTTCCGTTTGCGTCCTTTTGGTAATTATCCTAAAACTACGAAATACCCACCAGCCAAATGACACCAGAAAAGAAAATTTTCGGTTAGAAATATATTTTTAAAATGCAATTTAAGTTGCAGAAATGAGATTAATTGAGCCCATTCTAGACTTAAATAGTATATTATTTTATATGGAGGAAAAGTGATACTTTTCATGGCGCGCTCGTGTTTAACAGCCGAACGGAGTGAGGCTGGTAATAGAGAGCAAGCCATGAAAAGTAACTTTTCCTCCACATAAAATATGCTATTTTTTCTTCAAATGTCGACAAATTAATGCAAAAACATCTCTTTTTAATAGTAATAATATCTAATTATTATTAAAGATAAATGGGTTCGCAAGGCGGCTTATACCAAGATCGTAGGTGGCCTTGCTTAGACCGGTGTCGGTGAATAATAATGTAACATAAAGCTGTCAGTGGACACTGTCAACAATAATTATTTTTTTAAGATGCGTCTCCGATTGCGTTTTAATTCCGTATTGATAAGCAGTTATTGAGCAAGTTCGATTAAATAATAACCAATTTGTTCCTAAATTAGTGATTTTTAGAAATGCAGTCACAAATTGAGTGATAAATACAAATTGTAGTTTAATAAATCTTGAGTTGTTGACGCTTATTTTGTTGTCTGTTTGTATTGTATCTATGTTGCTATGACAACACTCCGCCGGCGGAAACGTGAAAAGTAAAGCTCCGGCGGAGGAAAAATGAAACTTCACGGCCGCCTACACAGTCGAGTAATGACGGATTTACTGACGTTTGAAGAAAAAATATATTACTAACCTGCTTACATCATCCGGTACTTGGACCTAACCTATAAAACCTATTCCATTAAAAGCATAAATTCGCAACAAAGTTAAAACTATTTGAACTTTTTAGCAAATATTCGCCGACGAAATTTCGCGTCAATGAGTATGGACCAAAACTTACATTCGCGCGAAAAGTCAACAACTGTCAAAAAGGCGAAATTTGCGGAATTGAATATGAAGCTTTAAAGTGAGATTCGAATAAAATTTACTTTTTCGTTGGTTTATCTATCTACATACTAAGAGTTTATCCCCTCTATGATTTGAATGAAACTTTCCTTTAAAATAATCGAAAAATATTGATCACACCTTTTTAATTTAAACTGAAGGAAATTCTTATTTGATTAATTAAAGCTTTTAGACGTCCTGACTAAATTTTAATAAAAATTCGCCGGAAACTGAATTTTATCACATTTTTTAATTAAAATAAGTTGAGCACTGAGATTTTAAGGAAATGCAAAAGTTTAAACAAATTCAGAGAATTAGAATGAAAATCACTCGATATAAAATTTTATCCTAGCAGAAAGTATTAGATATTTAGTAAATGTTGTCCTCATTTTCGTTATTTCGACCCACTGTGATGAAATCGATTATTGGCCATCTTGTTTGACTTCAACATCGCTCGCCTTGATTAAAAGTTACATCCGGCAACGTCGCGATATCTCCGAGTTAAAGGGCCGAGGTCATTGAAACGGCTGACGAGAGATCAAAGGAAATTCGCCGGCTGTCTTCTCTTTACATTATATACTCTTTGCTACAGGCCTGATTTGTGTATCTATTTTATGGATCTTAGGGAGGCCATACAACTTAGGCATTGTAGGATTGCTAGAAATTAGATTTTTCCTAGCATTATTTTCTTCAAAAAACGGTTTGAAATGTTTGATAAGCCTGTTGCCTTTCCTTATAAAGCTATTGAAAGGATTATTAGGTAAATGAGAAAAATTAATATCGACCAAAAATGACTCGACTTTAGAAATATAATCTGTCTTATTGAGAATCATTAAGCAATTGCCTTTATCCGCCTTCATTCTTAACCTTTAAGTTGAGGTTTTTCAAAGTTTTGAAATAGAAACTAGAAGACCGAGTGTTGAATTTTGATACATTTTTCTTTGTGTTGTAAAGATGTTATGAAAGTCATTGCGAATTCTTTTTTTGATGGTAGAATCATTGGAGATTTGTTCAACCATAACATCAAGGTCAACCGCGAACTGCAATACATCACCTTCAGAGAATGAAGGTCTCAAACAGTGTTTAAGCCCTAAGTTAAGCAGCTTAAGCTCATCCGTGTCAAAAACTGTGTCGGACAAATTATTGACTCTCTCATGAAATTTAAAATTTGAGAATTTCCTAGAGGAGGAATTGAATCTCTGCAAGTTAGAATTGCTTTTTTGTTTAATGAGAGCATCCAGCTTTGAAATTTCATCGGAGATGTTATTAGAAAATTCAGAGAAGCGATCAAGACCAAATTGGTTGACGAAGTTATCATAGTTTTTCTTTAGTTGGCAGTTGATCAAATCTAACCTAGCATAGTGCTTTCAAATTTCAGATTTTATGAGTTTATGTTGAAGATCCTGTTTAAATTTAAAAAAACGTCCCTCTTAAATTTAAGAACATTTACGAAATCATAATCACAATTTCAGTCCTCATTCCGATTCAAAGATCTTACATAACATTTCATCAAAAAACTTCAATAGGTTGGATTTCATGGAGGATATCGAGATCCACAGCGAGCTGCATACAAACAATCATTGCCTTAACACTTAGGTCAACCTTAACAGATCCTACATTCCGTTACGCAGAAGGCTTCTCGACTGAATTCATTTTTCTCTCATACGTTTGGAGGTTAGGAGGGTCGCTTGATCAAGCATTTTCAACTTCATATAACTTCTCTTATTTTTACTACATTAATGCAATTTAATTTTATTTTATTTTTAACTTTTGGAGTTCAGTTAGCCTATGTTAATATCATCTTTCTTTCTCTTCTTTCTCTATCCTATCGAGTTGAGTCAGCTTAGGCTGATTTCAGCTACTTCCTTCCCTTTTCTTTTCCAATGTTGATTTAGCTCTGGCCAATTTCATCCCTTCTTAAGTTAGTCCTCTATGAGTTGAGTAAGCTCAGGCTTTTGTCATCTCATTTATTTTCTTTTCTATCCGTCGAGTTGAGGTAGCTTCAGCTAACCTCATCCCTAAGTTAGTCCTCAATTTTCGCTTGATCAAGTACTTTCTTGCTTCCAAACCAACTTTTGAGCCACCACTTAGGTAGTCAGACGAATTTTCAAATAATTCAGCACTTATTACATATTGGGGCGTTTGGTTGGTCTCATATGGCATAGTAGCAACTTCTTTGTACTTTAGGTTAACTTTGTATTATTACATTAACTTTTCTAATTTTATCTCTCAACTTATTACTTCTCTTCACGAAACTTTTAAAATTTAAAATTACCGCTTTTTTCGGCGCTTAAACGTCATCAGTCAGCTTGTCAAGGCTGCCAACAGTGACACATTTGATGTGTCATCCACAAAGCCTGGGTCTTAGTACCATGCTTTAATTTAAATTTGTTTCAAATTAATGAGCAACCTTTAAGCAAGTGCCACATAATCTAAATTATGTGAACCATTTCTCAATAATGTGACGTATAATTTGTGAAATTTAATTGTGACCACTGTCGATTTGTGTTATTTGTTTGCTTCCATGGATATGTCCTTTGTCCACTGACAAGTGAGTAAAAGAAATCCACAATTTTTCTTTTTTTTTACACACAAAAATTAATTAAATATCATCAGTTTTAATTAATAACTTCAGTTACCTCCTTTTTATATTAATTATGTTAAAAAAAAAATCTAAATAAAAATAATCCCAACTAAAGGAATTTTTTAACTGAACGCAACAGTGTTCAACTTATAAAATTTTTTACCAAAGATAACCATTGTCACAACTCGACAACACTCTTTGACTCTTCACTGAAAGGGTGTTCTTTTACTTACTTTCAGGTAACACTGTTGATAGCTACAACCGAAAGCGCTTTGTTACGCTCTTTATAGAGGTCCCTTTTGGATTAAAATTTTTGCATGATCTACAAAGGTTGTTAAATATTTTTTTGCTTCGCGGCAGCAGCTCATTGAGATATACGGGGTTAAGGGGCGATGTACATTTATATAAATACTGGCAGCGTAATATTCTATAATAACTTATAAACAGTATGAGGAAAATTTACATAATTAAATTTTAGTTATGTACACTTTGGTATGAATCAAGTAAAAGTTTAAAGTGCTGGTTGAGTAGTAATAATGTTTAAATGCTTCTTTTTATAAAACTATATTGTTTTCTGAAATGTGGAGTGAATCCATAAAAATGTACATAAAAAAATCTTAAAAATCATTATTGTTGTATTAGTATAAGTACTTACGTATATTAATAGGTACGTAATTATCTTTCCCATACATGAAATTGAAATGAAAAGCAGGGCTTTTGTGTTCTTACTTATAAAAATAATGAAGCGACCACGCAAGACTAATTAATAACTAAAACCAAAAATATTATAAATACACAAAAAGAACAAGGAAAATCAAGTTTTTTAAAATTGTGGCCTTAACATGCGGTTTGTTTTTTTCTCTTTTATATTCTTATTAGCGAATTTTAAGGTATAATATATTCGCACTCGGATGTATAGAGAAAGCGAAACTAACCCAAACTAACGGGGCGTCCTAGGTGAACGATTTGCAGCGAACGCGAATCAGTCGCGATGCCGTGCGACTATATTAATTTTACGTATTGCATCGCCAGCGCTTCGCGTTCGCTCCAAATCGCTCACCTAGGACGCCCCGTAACGGAATGGGAAATTTTTACACGGGTGTACAAAATCAAAACTGTTAAACATATTTTTAACTTGAAACCAAGGTCATTTTGACAAGCGATTTCATTAAATGTTTTTATAAAAATATCTTTTAATTGTATAATATATTCTACTAAGTAGAACAGTTAAGCCGCCAAAGGGTGTTGTTTCAGTATTATGGGCCTTAAGTCTTAAAAATGTTGTTGATTCACATTCTAAAGAAGTCAGCAACCTTTAAGCAAGTGTCACAAGAATGTTGAAGCAAACATTTCATTTCTGTAAACACTTTTGTATACTTTTAATGGTTTAAAACTCGGTCACTACAGGTAACATTCCTTCCCCATAAATTCGTAAATCGGGCGTTAAATTTAATAAAAAGTTCATGAATATCGTCAATACAGTTTCCACCTTCAACATGATCAAAATGCCGTAATGTAAACAGTTTTTTTAAACGATCTGCAAAACTGACTTTGGGTTGGGTTTCTGGCATTTCCACAACAGTTTCCTATTTGCCCGACAAAGATTTCCAAACAATCCTGGTTGAGATTTCTCGTTAACATAAATGTATACCCTTTTTTTTTAATTGTTCCCAAAAAATCAAGGTCGAGTTGATTGCCAATTTCCACCCAGATATAAATTTTAATTGGTGTGTAATATTATATTAAGGATTTTGACTCCTAAAAAAATCAACATTTTATTTAAAAAATTTATTTGTTTTTCTGTACCCACAAAAGTATCGTAATTATTTAAGTGACTTGAATTTAACATGTCAAATAAATTGTTGATATTTTGAATAAAGTCTGCTGTAATCTTAGCGTCTTGAGAATAGAGAATAGAATTTTAAAATCAATTTAAGTAAATAACGCAACAGCAACTGTTTTAACTTTCATCTTTGGGATTGTTGGGGAAAATCTGGTCATCTTAAGCCTTGTACAAAAACTATATGATTTTAATTTATCATAATTGTACCGGGTGGTCAGTTAAGAAGGGCACTCGGCCATATCTCGAAAAATAATAATAATTATTATTGGCCATTTTAGTTACAAAATTTTTTACCGCAAGTCTCTACGATAATTACATTTCGAGATATGGCCGCGTGCCCTTCTTAACTGACCACCCGGTACCTAATTTTCTGGTTTGACTTTCCTGCGTTGAAAAACTGTAAGAAAAAAACTTGTTTCTAGGGGATTTTAAAAGATACGGAACATCAAAGAAAAGGGGATTTTAAAAGATGCGGAACATCAAAGAAATATAACATATACATAAAATGTAGGTGCATCTTCAGTCAGTTCAAGAGTGGTTTTAACAAATCTTTGAAAATTAGAGCATTGACCTGAAACAACACCCATTACATTCAAACCAACGTTGTTTAACTTCCTTACACTTTCAAATAAAATATCTTTAATATCGTTGGCTGCCGTCATGGATTTGTAAAAAAAAACACGCAAAGTGCTATTTCCAATTACTTAATATTCCGCTCACCATTACTACCAATGCATTAGTGGCTACATTCATAGTAGTTTCGGAGTGTTTCCTGAAAACCTATGATTTTGTACTAGGAAATATCATAAAAAATGTGACTTGAGTGACATTTCATCTAAACATATACAATCCCGTTCTTTTTCTTTTCAAATTCTCACCCTCAGCTGTGTGCTGTGTCATTTTAAAAATAAAGTCATTGAAGCCGATGAAGCCTGGATTTATTAGCCACTTTGCTGTGAAATGGTGTAGTTGTTTTAGATGGTAATCTATATATCCCTTTCACAGCAGGCTGGTGTTGAACGAAGTACGATTCAGCGAATACTGAAGTCTCAAAAATGCACCCCTATCATATTCAAGTACTTCAGAAATTAGTTCCCAAAGATTACTAAAGACGATTGGAGTTTTGTCTGTGGGCTCAGAGCAAAATAAATCAGCAAAGAAAGTTTGCCCATTTGATCCTATTCACAGATGAGGCATGAGACCACATTTCACAGAAACGGAATTGTGTAATGTAGTGTTCATTATTATTTTACTGAAAATCCATTTTCTAAGATATACTTCCCAAACTATATCGTTCTTAAATGTTTCGGGAGGTGTTGTCAGTAACCATGTAATTGGTCAATATTTCTTTGATACTTAGACTTTTAATGGGTCAAGTGCCAAATGAAGCATAACAAGAAATGTGGTTTCTTCATGATGGGGCCGGCCTCATTCAATCGAGGTCCACTTCCTCAAGTTATAATGAAAATAAAATTCTCAGAATCAATTAAATCGATGTTTTAGGTTGTGATTACTGAACGCAGTCATAATTTGCATCGTCTTTACAAGTTTCTGAATGCACCGTTCCTCAAAAGTACATATAGAGCTGCAGCAGTTGCCTCTGTTTTTAGTTACTCGACAGTCACAGTGAAGACCTGCTTCATATTAGCTCCACTAAAATTAAATCAATAAATCACAATGTCTTTTGCCCGTGGTCGTATTGAATCTATTAAATCGAAGCTTCCTAATTTGGAACATAAAGATCACATTCCAAATGTAATGAAAGAATGTACATGTGCTGTTCGAAAAATTGCATCTACATTAAAATCTGCCACGACTATTGCCGAGAAGCAACATTTGACTAGATGTCTCGGGCAAGTTAAAGGCTATGGACAACTATTGAAGCGAATGCAAGTGACAGGAGGAAATTACAAACCTATTTAAAAGCAAAAGGCAACGCACCGAGTGAAATGGGAAGATCTAGATTCTGCTTTCGAATCAAGAATAAGAACTGGTGTCATAACAAATATCCAGTCACACCGATGTTGGACTGTTTTTGGAAGAATGTGCTGCCTATTCGAAAGCAGAATCAAGAACGCTTTAAAGAAGGACGATGCGTTAAAAGTGAATGCTGTGCTTTGTGGAGAAGTCCAAATTACCAAAGTAGATAATATACTTGAAGAGAATAAATATCTAAATACCAGGAATGCTGCCATCTACAAAGATACGGGGTTGAACGAGGGGTTCCGAGAAAAGATTTAAAATCCATTGCTAGCTGAGTTGGACGAATTTCAAGAAAAATACAGTGGCTGGGAACTCAGCAGAGTAATTAATTTAATGATAAGTATTAATAAGTTTATTCCACTTAGGGCAGGTAGTTATATAAAACTTCCTAAACAATTGTTAACAGAAAAGCTTGTATTAATGTTCAGAATACGGATGAAATGTGTTTTGGATGGGCAATAGTTTCAGCTTTGTTTTCTACACCCAGTGATGTAGCCAAAAAGCCTTCATCATACCCGAACCCCTGAAATGTGTTGAATCTAAAAGGCATTCAATTTCCTATGACTTTAAGGCAAGTTCCTAGATTTGAAAGGCAAAACAATTTATCTATTTTAACTTACAAATTTTTGGGTTTTCTCTCCACTATCGTTTTGAATTTGTTATATAGAGCCTCTTCGGCTCTGGCTCCAGGATGTCAACAGCACAAGTGCTAGTGTAGTAACCCTAACGAAATACCTAGATATCTTTAACGTTTCGGGAAATAAATCTATTCCCGTTGTCAAGAAAGGTA
The DNA here is from genome assembly GCA_016904865.1 of Pissodes strobi. Lineage (NCBI taxonomy): Eukaryota > Metazoa > Arthropoda > Insecta > Coleoptera > Curculionidae > Pissodes > Pissodes strobi. The sequence continues at coordinate 21,607 of MU190147.1, read as the reverse complement.
AAAACTAAAAATGAAAATGGTTAGTAAATACAATAAAACAGTAAAAAGCACTTGTGCTGTTTACATCCTGGGGCCAGAACCGAAGGAGCTCTATATAACAAATTCAAAACGATAGTGGAGAGAAAACCCAAAAATTTGTAAGTTAAAACATTAATCCTCTACAACAATATAGAACATATCTACATCAAATTTATCTATTGATGTTTATCGACTAGAAAAAAAACTAACAATAACTAATGCATACTTGACTAAGAATAAGCTAGATATACATACACCTTTTAATGATACAAGATACTTATTATTGTGTGGAAGATGACGACGAAGCTGCATTTGTTCCTTCAAAACGACATTTTGTATGGATTAAGCGTCGTTCACGTTTATTAACAAAACACATTAACAAGGACCACGGCAAAATATTTTTGTAGTCGTTGCCTTCATTACTTTTATTCAGAGGAGAAACTTTCCCAGCACCTTAAAGATTGCATAAATTAAATAATGGCCCAGTTCTTAGAGTTCCAACAGACGTTAAAAATGAATCGAATTTAAAGATTTTAAATATATAGAAAAGGCCCCTTTTATAATTTACGCAGATACTGAGTATTTGTTGGTTCCGATAGAAGATGGCGAAAGGGTAAATGCTCAAAAATATCAAAAGCATGTACCCTTCAGCATTGTCTGTTATATTAAATGCTCATATGATAGTCTCTTATATTATAAATCTCATATGGGGTCTGAATGTATGCGGCGTGAAAAACTTTTTGATTTTGCTGCAGATGTAGACACTATTTTCTTATACCCTTTATGTATGGATCGGCTAGCTTTGGAACAAGAAATAAAATATATTTATGCAACAGAGTGCCATATTTGTGAAAAATCGTTTACGTCTGAAGATAAAAAAAAGTTAGAGATCACTGCCATTTAACTGGAAAATATCGAGGTCCTGCACACGAAAATTGCAACCTAGATTCCCAAGATGAACATACAATACCAGTACTTTTTCATAATATGAGTTCCTACGATGGGCATTTGGTGGATTAGCTGATGTTGCGGGAAAAATGAATGTTTTACCTACAAACAAAGAAAGATATATTTATTTCACAAAACATATTCCGGAATATTTAATTAAATTTAGATTTATAGACAGCTTCTGATTCTTGACATCTGGTCTTGATAAATTAGCCTTATACAATATATACAAGTCACGGGATGTAGCCCATCAAATCCCATCGTTCTCCTCCAGGCTGGAGAACACTAGAGTACAAAGTCTGGAGCTGATCACTGGGGAGTGATCCAACAAACCCCATTTTTACCCCTGTCAGACTAGGGACCACCAGAGCAATGAGTCTGAGACCGATGCTTCCAGTGGAAGGGGCCCCAGGTGGTAGATGCATACGCCTCCTCGCATCGTCCGGTGAAAGACCCCCCCCAGAACTTGGAGACGCTAAGTGGTGTTCCCAAATCACGTTCCGCTTCCGCGCTGGTGCTCCCGGCTTCCACAGTAGGAATATATGGACTGATGGTGCTTCCAGAATCAAAATATTCCGGAAGTAAACTCCCCGGCCATTCGGATCTCCGGGTGCTGGGTGGCCCTGGGAGCCCTTCATTCCGCATTTCACAGACAGCAAAGATACCGAACCAATTTAGAATAGATTTCTGCAACATAAGAGGCCTAAATACAAACATAAATTCGGTACACCAACATCTACAAGCAAATAGACCACACATACTAGCCGTTACAGAAACACAAGTATGTTCTACAACAACAACAGTGAATTACCCCTATCCTAGTTACGACTTACATACCCGATTTAGACATAAGTTCGGAATATGCCTATTTGTCCGAAGCGACTTTTCATGCCACCGCGAGGAAACACTCGAACCGAACAACCTTGACGTCATGTGGTTCAAGTTCACCGCCAAGTGATTAACCAAGTTTATATGTTGTCTCTATCGTCCTCCGAGCGATAGAGCCTACCAAAGCTTTTTCTCAACACTAGCTACCAGTTTTGACTCAATACAGGTCGATCACCCCAGTTCAGAAATAATCGTTCTGGGAGACTTCAATGCCCACAACACAAACTGGCTCACACATCACAACAAGACCGACAACGAAGATAGAGAAGCTGAAGCATTTGCCATCAGCTGCGGGCTGACTCAACTTGTAGACGAACCAACTCGAATCTCAGAGAGGGGCGAATTCGCCGCCCTCCTGGATCTTTTTCTAACCACCAATCCTGACCAGTACAAAATTACAGTTGGTCCGCCATTAGGTACTTCCGACCACAAACTTATTACAACGGTGTGTGAATTGCCACTCATACAGAAGGACCCACCATTGCCTCGCAAAATCTGGCATTACAATTCTGCAAACTGGGACGATCTAAGGGAGTTCTACCTAGATTTTCCTTGGCTCGACGTCTGCTTTGGCACTGACGACCCGTCAGTCTGCTGCGAAGAGATCACGCAAGTAATCTCCTCAGGAATGGAAGCATACATCCCAAATTCCATCAAGTTACCATCAAAAGGAAAGCCCTGGTTCGACAAAAGATGCGAAAGAGCTGTAGGTAGGAAATAGCAAGCCTACAAGTACTGGCAGCAAAATCAGACCGCTGAAAATCGCAATTATTTTGTCAAAGCGAGAAACGAATGCAAACGTGTGATCGACGAAACTAAGAACAAACACAATCAAAGGATCAGGAATAAACTTTTGCAATGCCCCAGTGGTTCCAGGAATTTCTGGTTGGTAGCAAAGGCAGTAAGTAACAACTTTACAAAAACGTCTCTCCCACCTTTGATGGACGAACGTAGCATCACGGCGACTACAGCCACGGAAAAATCAAACATGCTCGCTAAAATGTTTTCATCGCACTCTACCTTAGACGTCCCCCAAGGCAAGACTCTCCTCACCATATCGAACATCAAGACTACCATGGCAGAAGTCAAGTTTCATCACCATGATATTCGCAAAATCCTTAAAGAACTAGATACGCAAAAGGCATCAGGACCGGACGGAATACCTGCCATCGTGCTAAAGAACCTCCGCCAACGAACTAACACCCGTTTTTTCCAGCTTTTTTCACTTTCTTACGGAAAAGGGATATACCCATCCTCTTGAAAAGTCGCTCGAGTGCAACCTGTTCCAAAAAATGCAAGAAAACCACGCCCTCAAACTATCGCCCAATTGTCTTGCTTACAAGAATCTCCAATGTCATGGAACGTGTAGTCAACCAGCAACTACTCAAGTACCTGGAGAACAACAGAATAATCAGCGATAATCAATACGGCTTTCGCAAAAAGAGATCGACAGGAGATATATTGGCCTATGCCACTCATATATGGAGTATGGCAATTGAAAACTACGGAGTCTCGAGCGATTGCGTTGGATATTTCAAAGGCATTCGACAGAGTTTGGCATGACGGACTGCTCAACAAACTGCCGTCCTTCGGACTGCCAGCCTCTCTCTGCAGCTGGCTGGCCAGTTTCCTTAAGAACCGATCCCTACACGTTGCAGTCGATGGACACACCTCGGACACATTCACCATCAACGCGGGCGTGCCTCAGGGCGCAATACTTTCACCAACTCTGTTCCCCATCTATATTAACGACCTGCTGATCGAAACGAATAATCCTGTTTGCAGTTTTGCAGATGACAGTACCCTTGTCTCCCACTTTAGATCAGAAAAGCACTTACCAGCGACTGAGACTCACCACCGCAGACAGGAGCAGATTAAAGCTATTAATCAAGACCTGGAGAAAGTTCAAACTTGGGGCGACCGAAATTTGGTCCAGTTCAATGCAGCAAAGACCCAAGCAGCAACGTTTACCAAGAGGGCCAATACAGCGGGCCCTGACGTCAATCGGACTGCTGAGTGTCTCAGTCAACAGCAATATGTCATGGCATGACCATGTTGCTAACATCGCTAAATCAGCCTCCCAGAAGCTTGGTGCGCTATTTCGCAACAAAAAACTCTATACACCGCAGCAGTTGCTCTTGCTGTACAAAGCGCAAATAAGACCGTGCTTAGAATATTGCTCACATATCTGGGGTGCCGCACCAAAGCACACCCTAAAACTGCTGGATTTCATTCTGAAGAGAGCTGTGCGTCTCGTCGGCGACCCGGAGTTGACCCGGAATCTGGATAGTCTGGAACACTGCAGACATGTGGCCGAGATGTATCTGTTTTACAGATACTTTCACGGCAGATGTTCCCAGGATTTGGCCCGCATCATCCCGCCCCTGGCAACTCCTGTCAGACAGTCCCGACAGACGGCAGGAGCGCACCAGTTCGTCGTACAACTAGAAACACCTAGAACATCGCTTTACAAGAACTCCTTTGTCTGGCGCACTGCATCACTGTGGAACTCACTTCCAGGACATCTGTTTCCCACTAATTACAACCTACAACTATTCAAGAACCGTGTCAATCAACATCTTCGCACACACACCGCTCGTCGAGCGCCATAGGATTTCCCTTTAGTGTGTGTGCCACTGCCATAAAAAAAATATTTAACTGATAATCCAATTTTAAAATCAGAGTCCAAAGACATAACTGAATATCAGTATATGATTTCATGATGATGGGATAAGCTCGATGAAGTTAAATTGACCTCAAAAATGGCATTCTATAGTAGTATGACCGATTCGATGATAAGTAATAAGGAATATGCTCATGCGCAGACTGTATGGAGTTCTTTTCGGTGCAAAACACTACAAAATTATTCGGATCTATATATGAAGACAGACATTGTATTGCTTGCTGATGTTTTTGAGCAGTTTAGAAACACATCTTTAAAAATATATGGTATAGGTTCTGCTCATGCATATACTTTACCCGAATATACTTGGCAATGTATGTTAATGCAAATGTCGAAAACTAATCAGCCTAAATTAGAGCTTCTGACTGATTTGGATAAGGTTCTGTTTATCGAAAAAGGCATAAGAGGAGGTTTAAGCCAATGTTCCAAGCGGTATACTGAAGTAAATAATAAGTATCTGCCTGATTATGATGCAAAAAAGAATGAGACAGATCTAATGTATGTTGGTATATGGCCTGGCCATGTCTTATGGAAACTTTAATTGGCTATCCCACGAATATATTAATAATTTAGACGTTTCAAAAATGTCTGATAATCCTAGTACTGGGTATCTTAGATTCATGAGATTCACGATAAATTTTCAATCCTTCCACCATGTCCTGAACATGAAATACATAAGAGATCTGAAAGTCGCAAACTTTTGGGCACCCTGTATAATAAAACCGAGTATGTTATTCACTATCGAAATTTAAAGCAAGCGTTGGCTTTAGGGATTAAAGCAAAAACTATACATCAAGCCTTATCATTTTCACAATCTCCATGGCTAAAGTCCTATATCGATCTTAACACATGTCTCAGGCAAAATGCAAAGAATAAGTTTGAAAAGAACTTGTTCAAGCTAATGAATAACGCGGTGTTTGGCCAGACTATGGAGAACATACGAAAACACTCATCCATAAAGCTGGTCACCAATTGGGAAGGACGTTATGGGGCTGGAGCTTTAATATCAAGACCCGAATTTAAAAGCAGCACCAAAACAAATGAAAAACTAATAATTACTGAGCTAGCAAAATCTGAGGTATTGTTTAGCAAACCGATCTACGTTGGAATGAGTATCCTGGATTTGGCTAAAACCACAATTTATAATTTTCATTATAATTATATGCTAAGAAACTTTTCAAACTGCAAAGTGCTCTATACTGATACTGATAGCCTTATATATGAAATCAAAAATACAGATGTTTATGATGTTATGCATAAAGACCTCAATATTTTGATACCTCAGACGATCCATTTGATAATATTTACAACATCCCTCAAATTAAAAAAAAAAGTTCTGGATATGATGAAAGATGAGAATAATGGGCGACTAATGACCCATTTTATTGGATTAAGGTCAGAAATGTATGCTACCAAACTCTTTTTCCCTGGTGAAGAATTGAAATAAGAGCGAGTTAAACTAGAAGCAGCGGGAGAAAAACGAGATGAGATCGAATACTATTTGCATAACAAAGGTGCAACCAAAAAAATCAAGGGTATTAAAAAATGTGTTATTAGCAACAAAATTACGTTTGACGACTATGCAGAGTGCCTTGAAACTTTTACTGAAGAAAGAATTCCTCAAAATTTGATTAGATCTAAAAATCATGACCTCCACGCAATAAAACAAACTAAAATAGGCTTAAGTCCTCACGATGACAAAAGAAAAATCTCAAAAATTTCAGTAAATATGCTTCCTTGGGGGCATTATTCCATAATGGATGTTGAATAATGTTAATAAGTTATGCTGACTAATTTATAGATGCATGATATTTATAAACAGCCTACAAATATATATTTATATTATATAGCTGTGAATTGTAGATATACGAGATTATTGATATATCATATTAGTTTATAAATAAATGTTTATAAAAGGATGAAGTTTAATGGATAGTTTTTGTTTGGAATAACATTTTCCTCTCAAAGAATAATTATTCGATGCATTGCTTGATAATTATTAGAGGAAAACTTGTGGATTTAATAATATTTATTTATCTAAAACTTTTAAAATCATATAAGCCAAGTGAATGAATGTTTATAGATGATGTTAGGGTCAAATATCTGAGAATGGTTATTAGTAACTGAAATCAGGTCTAAATACTTGACGATCATACATTAAACGAAACCTTTAAAATGATGCGACCCAAGTGGCCTAAATCTTGACTTGAGGCCAGGAATTTATGGCTTGATCAAAATTCGGGGCAGGGGATAAGGATTATTACCCAAAACCTTTTAAATCACACGGCCCAAGTGACCTAAATCTTGTCAGATGTCATCTAGAGCTCAGGGTCTCTGAGGTCATCAGTAAACGAAATCTGACATAAATCCATGAAGATATCCTACATTAACCGAAGCCGTTAAAATGGTATATATGGCCAGGAATTTATGGCGCGGCGCGGATCTCTATACGTCACACGGCTGCGGGGTTCCACGCCCCTAAATATACACAAGAATCTAGCCGGAAAGTTCAACTTTCCAACCCGCAGTTCCGCATGCACATGAACGCCAACGTTATTATTGTTGCAATATGTTTTGAATGGTGGGCAATGGAATATAATCCTTGAAACACATGCAAGCTGCTGTATATCCACTATAATACGGCTCTTAACCCATTTTTTTTTTATCATTAAAATAATATTTCACTTCACGCATGGCCCTCCCCTCGCTTCGCTCGCTACGGGCGCAACCAACAAAAACTAACCCAAGGCATGTCCAAAAATCTAGAATTTTTTTTTTTAATACAGTGCGACAATCCAATCTTACATCTTTTCTAACAACGATTCACGTAAACAACTATTTACAGGTAGTATTTGTACTTAAATCCGATCGGGGAGCAGCAGTAAGATATTCAATTCGCACTTTGCGCGGGGCTCAATGGAAGATGGACGGGAAGATAAGGCCGGGGTTAATTGTACTGTATGCCTACTACTATGAAGTTAGTCGCAGGTGGATGATATTTTGCATACAGGACAAGAATCATAAAAGAAAACTTTTTCCTATACCGTTTTTCGAAATTTTAAGAAATAGTGCCGTTTTTTATTTTTTTAAATGCCCTACGTAAGTCTAAATTAATACAATTATTGATTAATATAACTATTAAGTTTACACATAATTAATATCTTGCTACTGTTGCTGTCCGATTGTATTTAATTTCAAATACAGCAGTTCATCAATGGATTAGTGGTAATTATTGCCGGACTATGAATGTCGGCGTCATAGGTTCTATTCTTGAGTGGCTCTACAGGCTTTTATTAATTAATTGAATTTATGGCGGATGAGGTTCCTAATGCATCACGCGGTTGCGGGGTTCAAATACGCTATAGCTCAAATCAGTGATGTCACACCTTTTCCCACCTAGGTCAGCTCGTGCCAGGCACAAAACATATTACACCGGACCTTAAAATTTCTTATGGAGACGTACATGTAAAAATGGTCGAAATTGCCGCTCAATCCTGCTAGCATATCTACTCACACCTCCCATAAAGTTAACCTCCAGCATGTGAGGAAGAGACTCATCGCTCGACGATGTCCACATTCAGTCCTTTAGACGGCTGCGGTATAATAAAATCAAAACCGATGAACTGCTGGTCAAGATCAAGCGTGAACGCATATAGCTACCCATATATCACAACAACCATATTCCAATGCTTAAAAATCGTAAAGACTATCAACACTGAATTCCCACGTAAACTGCGCATGCTCAAGCCAATGCAGATAATGGTGTTTGTTGTCAGATATAAAAATCGCAAAAGCACATTTATGGAGATACACTACTCAATTGCTCCATAGGCGAGTATTCTTGCGTCAATTTGTTTTCTAAGTGTGAAGTATTTTCCTTAATACGTGTATGAGCGAAGGATGTACTTAAACTGTTTATTGGTGCCAAGTTCTAGCTGACCTAACTGAACAAATTGTGATAAAAATGGATAGGCTAAAAAACTAGGTAAAGAAAGTGCAAAGTGTTTTGCTCTTAAGTCAATTATTTAGATTCATGTAAACTTTAAATATTCAAACGTGGATCGCATAAAAAAATATGCAGCGAATTCCATTAAAAAAATCAACTCGGAGTGTCATACTTTTTAGCAGCACTTTGTATAAGATCACAAATTCCGCACTTGTATATGCGCTAAGGAAGACCGCATTACTTCGCTGTATATGTACAGAGGTTTCCCGTATGTTTTAGCACCTACAACCTTTATTTTTGAACCTAGAAAAAAAATTAAATACAAAAGTTAGAGGATTCTTCCTAATCCGCTAGGATCCGTTATCAAATAAAACAAATAAGCATCGCAAAACGGTCAAAAAATACAAACTTTAATTTTTTTAATAAAACGCCTTGTATTACTCACTAAAATGAAATTTTTGTTCTGAATTAAAAAATACATAATACGCTTGCATCTGATGTGGCCATTTTTGAAATATTTGATAATAAACATTTCGGGGTTTATACCTAATTGCGTGTTTAATAAATAAATCGCGGCGTGACGGTGGCTATGGACGGAAAGTTGCAGGGATATTTTATGATGCTTATTTTCAAATATTTTAAAAATGGCTACAGCAAATGCAGGCACATTATATATTTTTGAAATCAGAACATTCTATTAAAAATATAAAAGATGTTATTTTTTTGACAGTTGCACGATGCTTATTTGTTTATTCTGACAACGGATCCTGACGAATCTTCTAACTTTTATAGTTTTTTCTAGCTCCAAAAATAAAGACTGTAGGTGGGTGCTAAAATACATGAGTAAACCCTGTACTACTCATATATGTCTATTAAAAAAAATCAGTTTCACTAAATAGCAACTTCGGCTATCGGTCCCAATCACTGAAAGGATATATTAGTGATTTAAAAAAAAATAACCCACCTTATTACGTATACGTAATACCCTTAATATGGAACAACAATGTATATATTTTAAAGGATTTGTTACATCCGTAAGGGAAAGCACATCTAGGAATTTTTAATATGATACATAGATCATTACAGAAAATTAAATACAAATGCACAAAGGTAGGATTAAGAAAAATAGATAAAAAAATACCTTGATTTTATTTTAAATATATTTGAATTTTTTAACCATATTTTGATTTAAAAATCTTAATTTAAGGAAAATAACATCATTTAATGACCGTTATTAGCCGTAGGAGGACCAAGGGGATTAAATAGTATCAACAACTTGATCTTTTAAAGTGTATTTTTGGCAAATAATTTTTTTAAAATTTCAAAAAATTACGACTGCTAAACCAGAGTTTCACTTCAAGGGATGACATAATATACATTGTACTATGTCTTCGTAAATGGCGGTTATGTGCTCCGAAAGTAACAGTGGAAACCCAGTACCCATCCATGGTCCAACCGGATACGGAATTTAAATCGCGCAACACTGTGAGTCAATATGTGATAAAATATGCAATCAATGATTCTTTTACTAATTGATGTTTGTGTGTCGCCGCAGTTAAAACGTTCTCTCGTATAAAACTTATAATTACTGCGAAGACAACGTACTTTTTAAAATGAGTACTTTTTTAGGATTTCGAATTCGACCGTGAATTAGAGAACCTTTCGACAGGTTAGGTCAAAATTAAGTAAAGACCTATTCTATTGGAACGTGAAAATAGTGATACTTAATACGAAAGCGAAACTGAACTTCGGACAAGTCATAATATTGGCTCCTATATCAAACACCTCAGACTATTTTTCGCGAAAAATCAAGATTAAAGGCTGATGGAAAAATAAATAACATACTAGAATCATTCAAAAAAATACACCAAGCATTCTGATTTTGCAGTACACAAATGGGGAGGCAGACGTCCCAAATATGGATGACGGTTTTAGGTCTGATCAGTGTACTAATTTTCATAGGTTCCAATGATGGCAATATATTTGGATTATCACATTTTGGCAGGTCATCGTACATTGCCGTAATGAGCCGAAAGAGATTTAAACAACTGATGAGAGTTATAAGATCTGAGAGTAAAGAAAAGCGGAAGACAAATTTGCACATTTGCAAGAATTTTTTTATGTGTTGGATGACAAATTTTTAAAACACTTTACACAAGGCGTAAACGACGCTATAGATGAAATATCTTTCGGGGCGGTAATCATTTAAAGTATTCACGAAAAATAAACCAGGAAAATATGGCATTTTTATAAGAATAATGGCAGAGTGCCACCCACATTCGTTATCTTTTACGCATGGAAGTCTACGCAGATAAAGCTTTGAATAGTATTCCAGAATCTAGAGGACAAGGCAAGTAAAGTGCCTTATATCGCCAATTCGCAATTCAGATGTTATACGTTTGAAGCATATTTGCATTTACAGACCCCAATTCAGGAAATCAACCTGATACTTTAGGCTCCTACGTCCTTCGCATAAAATCTTCCAAATACTGATAAAAAGATCTGGCATAAATCTGTTTTGAAACGCAACAAAAGGAGGAAAGAATACCATAGATCAGATGGCAAGAAAGCATACCACTAAACAATCTACTAGGTTATGGTCCCTATAAGCATTTTTACGTTAATGGACATTGCAAGTATAAATATGTTTCTTATTCGTGCTTAACTTTCCGCAACGGAATGTCAAAAAACGAAAGCGTCGATGTATATAAGAGAGCTAAGTGTTTCTTTGATCTCACCAAAGAAGAACAGAACACTTCCATGGTCTTCAGTCTCACATTATCAAAGCCACAGAGAATATTTTAGAGCAAAAATTGACCAGAAAAGCTACAGCTGGTTTGCCAAAGACTGACAAGGCATGGTGCCATTCTTGCTATAAAATGGCTAGGTCTAAAAAAGAAAAACCAATAAATTATCTAAGGCCACAATGACGTGCTTCAAATGCATCAGATAGGTCGGTGGAAGCCCCAGCAAAAAATCTAACACTTGCTGAAGATGTGAAGGTTCCGATGGTGACGATGTAGCTCCAATTTAACCTTTTTATTTGTTTCTGGCATTATTATTTTGCGTTTATATGTTGTTTTTAACTGTTAATGTACTTATATAAATAAGATTTCATTTGACTTTAAATTCATAATAAATATTGAATTTGTACACAAAATTTAATGCGTACGACTTGGTACAACTCTATAATGAAAAACACTTAATCCTCCTAAGGTTAATGATCAAATCCTATTTAACTATTCGAAATAAATGAATATGTGGTTCTTACCGCTCATATTTAATAATAATTAAGGAAGGGTGGGGCAAGTGCAACTTTGGCGCAAGTTTTTCATCCTCCCATAAAATACATATAACCACAAAAAAGGAACCCGCCAAGGCTAGAAGGTTAAAGAAAAGTTCCAATTTTGAGCTAGAATCAGAGATACCTCCCTAAATAGAAGATTATGGTTGTCGCATTTTTGTGTTATGGAAAAATGAGGGTTCGGGCCAGTGGCGGCTCGTCATAAGGGGTCAAGGGGCCATGGCACTACCGAGCGACTCTTAATATTTCGAGTTTAACAGCCAAAGATATATTTTCTATTTTTTAATAGATATTATTTAACCGTAATTAAAATGTATCTAATAAATAAATAATATTCATCTTATCCCCAATGGACAATAATAATCTATCGACTCTAATAATATTGGTTATCGAAAAAGTAATGATTTCCCGATAATTGAACCAAACGCGCGGGGGCCCCGTCTTCAACAGCAAATTGCCATGGAGAGGTCAAATGAGGTCACGACGGTGCATGCTGAAATAATAGCGACTTTAGCCGTAAATCGGGACCTGATTTAATGCCTCGGGCCGCGTTTCGATAAGTAAAAAAGATAGGTCTGACTCTACTTGTGAATTAACGTTTAAAATGAATCAAATAAGCAATCTTTTAGTGAAACCTTTAAGTATGCTGTCTGCAGAAAAACATTTTGTAAATGGCATTGAAAATTTTAATAATAAAGTAATTGAATAATTTGCTACCAAAAAAGAAAGAGAAATGGACTATGGATATATCGGAATCTGTAGAACTAAAATTATTAGTATTAAAAATGGACCAATTTTATACGCGTGTGTAAATACTATAAATAGTAATTTTTGTAATATTTTTGTTAACTGACCTATGGTAGGATTCTTTATGGAAACTGCAAGTACTTTCAGCATTAATTTCGGGGGGTATGTTAAGTGTTTTTTTTTTTAATTTTAATTAATTTAACAGAACTTTTTGATAAGTTTCGAGTACTTTCTTGGCAAAATTTGGTATAGTCTGGGTTAGTGTTAGTTTCGTGGCAAAACTTACAATTACAATGAGCCATCAAAAAATGCTCGAGGTGCGTTTTTTAACGTCTTTTGGGTAAAACTTTGGGAGTGGCATCCCAAAAATTTTTCCAATAATGCTTGATAAAATCCGCTTCTTTCGCTAATGGAAGGCCTGTTTTTTAACAATTTTTGAGAAAAATTGGGAGGGACACCTCCAAAAGTTTGCGGGTTAGCCTTCGGATGCACCTGCGGCGAGCTGTTTTGTACAGGGTGTTTACCCATAATGTCCCCCCCCCCACTTTAACTTTGTTAATTTTTAAGCTACAAAAAAAAATAAAAAACAAAATTGTAGAGATTTTAATGGAGTTTTTTCACAAGCAAAGGAAAAAACAAAAAATTGTATAGTATACAGGGAGATCAAAAAGAAAAATTTTTTAAAATCTAGCCCCCTTTTTTCATTCGATTTTTCGATTCTAGGTGAAATTGTAAGGATTTTTAATATAACACACTATATGCCTATTCCTAATACTTTAGGAGTTATTGACAGTTAAAGTCGCTATTTTGTTTGTTCTTTTATTTTTTTATGGCAACAGCCACCTAAGAATATAACTTTTTGTTTAGCTTTTGAAGTAATTGAGGTATCAATATTGAGTTTCCTCAATTCGACCTTATTGCTTCGAGTAGTGCTTTTGTATCCTCTGTTTTAAAAATGATTAAAGAATTATTATTATAATTAAACAATATCGACTTCAACTGTCAATAATTCCTTAAGTACCTTACGAATAGGCATATAGTGTGTTACATTAAAAATGCTTAGAATTTTAAGTAGAATCGAAAAATCGAATAAAAAATGGGGCTAGATTTTAAAAAATGTTTCTTTTTGATCTACCCTGTATACTATACAATTGTTGGTATTTTTCTTTAGGTGTGCAAAAACTACATTAAAAACCCTACAATTTTTGTTTTTATTTTTTTTGTAGCTTAAAAATTAACAAGGTTAAGGGGGGGGGGCATTATGGGTGAACACCCTGTACCAGGAAAAGAATTATATTTTGGCACCATCTTACCCAAAAGTCACGAGCCGCCACTTGTTCGGGCCATCACGCGCTGAAGTACTGAACTTATCGGCGAATTTAGAAAATGGATTAAAGCTGCTTAAAAATGGAAGAACCGGGAAAGAAGACCACATCATCTATCGATAAAAAAAAACCTCAGTATCGAAATGACTAGGAAAAATCAAATCAAATATTAAAGTAGTGGAAAAAAAATGGTGCTCCATCGACTACGACAGTTAGCGAACCATGTTGAAAAAATACAACTATAATTATGTGTTGCAGTTCTTCAGGTTTAAAGCTACCACAGATCACAATTTTGCAGCTACCTCCCCACTCGTCCCACCTATTGCACCCATTATATATAGCTGTGTTTCCTCACGAAAATATGCACTGGATGCCAAATCGGTAAAGTAGCAACAAATCATGGTAGAACTTTAAATACCTGATCTAATTGGTCAAAAATGGTTAAAGGCTACACCAGGGATAATAATAAATGACTTTAAAAGTCGAACATGTTTCCTTTTAATAAAGAAGTAATGTCAGAAGAGAACTAGGATCCAGCGTTCCTTGAAAGATCGCTCAACTGTTTGAATAAACATTCAGAATAACAGCCCGCCAGGAAATACCTTGACTAACTTTCTGAACAAATAGCTACAACTAATGAAAAATCCAAAGGCTAAGTGAGCACTCCTCAACCGTCCACAAATAAGGCAGATTGAGAGAACATGGTTTAATTTGAGGCAATGTTACTAAAAACAATTAAAATTGAAAAGTTTGTGTCGACTCAGAAGTTATTATCAGTAAGAAAGTGTTACACCATATCAAGGAAAAATGTGTAATTAAAAAAGAAAATAAATGTTGTTGCAAAAATAGAATCAACATCCGATGAAAATGAAAATGAAGAATACAACGAAAGTGAAGATCTGGATGCTACGGAAGAAGCTGAGAAGTACAAGCAAGATTTAAAAAAAAAGGACAAGCAAGTAAATGAAATGGGTAATAATAACAGGAAGCTAGTGAAGTTTGCCGACAAGAAATCGATAAAATACTATGTGTGGTAAATCATTAAAATTAAATTTGACGAAATCCGAAGAGATCCTATCTATCTAACATTCTGGTGGCGGAAAAAATAATTATTTGGTACAAAAAGAATCCGTTACAATAATATAGAACTTATCTACGAAACTCATGTTCAATGTGCAAGAAAATTCTGGTCTAAAAAAATCGGTATTCACATCGCCCACTATTGACGACTACGCTATTGTTTTTGCCTTCAAGTATGTCCTTTATAGAAAATGAGCTTTTGCTATCTCTGCATAAAACGATATATTTCCTGAATAAATAAGAACAGTTTTGCTTGATAGGGAGCAAATAACAAAGAGATGTGTTAGTAGGAAGCACTTCCTTCTACACGTTCTACTATTGAGTCTAGTTAGTTGTAATCTACAACAGTCCGTCATCTTCAAATATAAAAAAATACGGAGTCAAAATATTCTGGTTAGCATGGACTTTTATGTATGGTCATATTAATAAGAATTATTTTTATTTCCTTTCATAGTACAACTAATGAATTTTGGAAGTGTACTTGCCCCAGCTTACCTTAGTTCATTAAATACCTACATTTAATAATAATTATCTGCAACAGCCTCTATTTTTTCATATCAACATGCCATCATATATATTTTGATATTTCAAAGAAAAACCCCTTCACATGCTAATAGATCGAAAGCCTACGGTAAT
>MU190146.1:11169-45505 GCA_016904865.1 Pissodes strobi | reverse complement strand
AGGTTTGGATTGTTATAATTTGATCCACTTACGTCTGTAAAATAAGATCTCTGTTGACTCATATTACGATTTTGCTGACGGCCACGGAAATGCGAACGACTTCCACGAGAGCCTCGACCTAGTCTACGGAAATTATTGTTATTAAAATTTCTCGGATTTGTACTGCCCGACCTAGTATTATTATTAAAAAGTCTACCTCGATTGTTATTAAATCTATTTGAGAAACCTCTTACACGACCACCGTGATTGTTGAATCTATTCGAATTATTATTATTCTGTCTCATATGAAAAATAGACATACTAGAATTTGAGAACTTAAGCTTTTCTTCATCTTTTGCGCCTACTATAGCGTCCTTTAGTGTGGAATAATCCCTAGCTTTTACTATTGTTCGCAGTTCAGTATATTTTAGTCCATTAGAAAAGCCATTAATTGCAAGTTTTTCGTTGACATTTCTAAGAATTGTAATATTTCGATCATTACCATTTGCTCGAGCTATAGTTAAATTAAGAAATAATTCTTCTATTTGTTGCGTTTAGGTAATTCAGTTGCTAACGCAGCTGCAGATTTTTTTGTAAGTAAATTTGTTTTTATATCAGCTAGTAAGTCATCAAATTGTATTGTAAGTATTTTCTAGCCGTAGTTTTCCACTACGTGATAATCTAGTCTGCAGAACATAATTTATTAAATGTTTTTTACCATCGTCATTCAGCAGTTCGCTATAAATTTGAATAGAGTCAATTAGTTAATTAGTTGTATCGTCATTACCATCAATACACGGCAACAAGGATGCAGCTGTTCTCAAGTCAAATGTTTCAGACATATTTAAACTTTTATCACCTTGTACAATGTCTAATACCTCTTCACTTTCCTTACCCTCTACTATAACGCTTAACCTCTCTAATAGTATATGTCTACAATTATAAAGAATTTTCCCGATTTCTTTGTTATATTTTGAAGCTGCTTGCTGCTCCGCTGAATCTCTTTCAATTTTACTAAATTCTAAAGTGCTGAAATTATCTTCTAATATACCGATCTCTAACAACAATGTATGTACTCTTTCTAAATTTACCCTTCTCTCGGTAGGTTCTTTAACAATGTTACTACAAAACTTATGCACGGATGCGTATAGTTCTTTAAAATCGCTTAATCCTACACTACTCATTTACCTTAATATTATATAATCCGCTATTCGCTACAGATGTTTTGCCTCAGGAGTGGTCCTAGAAGCTGACGTGTCCAACGTTGCGAACTAGCGGCATTGCGCCCACAACTAGCCCGTTCCATCGACGCCAGCCCCGGTTTGGGTACCACTGGTTGAAGTTCCCTGATGGGATCGATTTTGGAATCGACCCATATATATCGTCAGGGTGAGTTTTTCTTATACAAGTTCTTGACTTCTTCTTATTTCACGCCTTATTTTTCTTTCTAGTTTCTTTTTTGTCCGCAGGCAACAGTAAATCACCCAAACAGTAGGAATTATGCCACCTACCATTAATGCAAGTACTTCGAGGAGGGAGACGCCCCTGCTGGATTCTTGTGTTGTCGTTTGTCCACCACTGTTTCCAGCTGGTGCAATTATAACTTCTTCTTTATTATTCTTGGAACTTTACAACTAATGGATCTTTAAAATTCAGCATTCAATGATTAACTAAAAACTACACGCTTTCTGTGCGCTATTTATATCCAGTAGAATATGTCTCGGGACTAATCCGGAAGCGTCCGCAGGCTTCTGTATTATTCTCACCCGGCCGCACTATATCGGAAACCTTCTCGGTCGGCGATGACATATACGGAAAGCTTAGTTGTATAGGGTAGCACAAAAACATTCAAATGGTCGTTTGCCGTGACAGTAAACATACTACACAGGCCTGTAACAGAGTTGGGAGATCGCCTGTCACGGTGTTAACAAGTGTTGCGATGCCTTGAGAGTTTATAAAAAGTGATAATGCAGTTTTCAGTACTTGAGTTGAGCTAATGCAACTGCTATTGATGAAGAGTCTGAGCTGGTCGGCATAGAGAATTCATCTAAAAATCTAGAGCCCTTTACAAAGATGCAACCGGGGTTGACATTGTTGAGTTTTTCCCATTCTCTTGACACAATCGCAATAACTTCATCATCACTTTACTTTACAAAGATCTTAAGGAAACACGGACGCCGCTGGCAGGGTCGCCATGTAATCAGCGTGGTTCTGGTTGAGGAGAACATCACGAACGCTTCGATAAAACTATATTGGTTATAAATTAATATTCGTATATGCAATCTTATATTAATTAAACAATAACCTGATTACCTAATGTAATAATAAGCGTCAAATAAGCTCTGCTGGGCAATTGCCATATATTGTGAATTGCTTAACAAATTAAACATAGTTTACAGGATATGAAGTCAATACCCTTGTGACCTTATATGCCCAGTACAATATTGTCAGTTGTCATTATTAATTTCACTTTACATATTATAGTTGGCTGACTGGTGAATTTATATTTTCCCGCTTGTTTTTGCTATTTCGAATTTTATTTCAAATATATTGTAAAATGGGCGAGACATTTATTTATGCTGCAGTTGCATTTGTTTGCCTTTTATATATGAAAAGGCGAAGAAATAAACGGTGGCGTAATAGAAGATGGTGGTGCAGACCTGTTAATCAAAGGAGAGATCAGCAAGGAGATTTTGATAATCTCTTTAGAGAATTGAAAAGAGACGAAACATTATTCTTTAGGTATTGTAGAATGGATCTTGCAATATTCCTGAAATTATTAGAAATGTTGCGGGTACATTTTGTTACGGGTGATTCTTATTCTCTTATTTATAAAGGTTATTTTGGGGAGGAATATCGACTTGGTCGACCATCTCTATTGTCTTTTCTCGATAAGTTCGTACCTGTCTAGGGTTTCTGATAGGTAGTATTTTGAATGACATATGAAGATTTTTAGTTGAATGTCAGCTGATAGTGATTGACGTGTTTACAGATTTGTTTCCGATATTTTGATCCAATAGGAGGAGAGGAAAAAGAAGAAAAACTGTTGTTATTGATTTTGGAAGGCTTTTGTTTAATCATTAGCCAAAGAAGTTCTCTTGGGTAGAGAGGAGTGTCCGTATTTTGTACATGAAGTAGACTGGAAGTCGATTAGGGCTCCGGAGGAAAGGTCATTTGCGTGGGAATTAAGTCTTTGCAAGCGCCGTAATGGCAATATAGACCGTTGTCCTTCTCAAGATACCCAGAAAGTTTTGGTAAGCCCCTAGTTATGGGTAAGTGAGTTCAAGTTGTTCGAATGTAGAATTTCAAGTAGATATTTGGTGCCGAGTTTGGCATTTTTGTAAATTTCGTGTTATGTTGTTGTTATGGTTTAATTTACGCTTTTAGGGTTTTTGGAGCTGGTTTTTTGTTGAAGCTGGTTTTTGGAGCTAGTTTTTGGAAATGGTTTTAGTAGCTGTATTCTACGGTGGAGTTCCGGTAGCGCTTTGTTGCGGGGTTCTATGACTGTTTCCTGTAGATCAGGAAGAGCCCATTTTACCCCGAATCTCGTTAATCAGCACTGTTTTGACATACAGAGAAGCATGATGACTAATTCTCGGATATAACCTCGGGAGTCTGACGCTGTTACACGAGATAAGTCTAATTTTATATTTATATTACTACACTTGGACAGCACTATTGTGCTAGGAATATTTAATACTTTGCATACTTTTAAATTTTACACAAAATCTAATACTCGATCATTTTTCGAAAACGGTTGATCAATTTCTTTAGTAAGTAATAGCATACAGTATAATCTACTGAATTATACATATTTAAATACCCTTTTGTGAAGTGTTGCTACGCTAGCTTAGAAACATTACTTACTTCTTACGGGTGCTAGATTTATGGACTATCTCTAGTACATTTTATATCCGAGGAAGTTAATCCATTTTATTATTTTTTACTTTAATTTTGTCTTTGACAATCGAACATAACATTGTTTCCTTTTTTTGGAGTACGTTCTCTTGTTGAAACTTGCAACTTGGGTTTTTGGAAAGGCTATACTAACCGAGTTAAATTAACTTAGTATAGTCTATGTGATAAATTCGGTATTTCTATCAACCTGCAACCGTGTAGGTTGCAGGTTGCAGCAAAGCGTTTCGAAGAAGTGAACTTTCAAAATTTTATAACCTTTCATTTGATACCTTCAAATATTTTACATCAAACTGTCAAGACTGACTAGGGGGTGTGTCTAGTCAGTCAGTAGACCAGAGACACTATTTAATAGGCTAGAGGAGCTTGCTATATTTTACTATTCAAAATAAAGTATTGGCCTCAAATGCTTGGTATTATTAAGGGTGTATGTGAGTATGTAGATGTTGAATGGTGACCAAGCAGATAGCGTAGTCTTCGACAGGTAATTGTTTACGTATTTCGACATTAGAATTTGAACTTAGTTTCTTTTTTATTTCCAATTTTTTTTTCTGTGTCCGTTTAACATCGATAGGGCTTGCCAACAAAAGTAAACTTGGTGGCGTCCAACCCCGACTTGGACTATTACTTATTTTGATTCAATTCCTTATTTAGTTACAACATACGGAACTTGATATTGGGGAAAGATAGTTCGAACCAACCCTCCCTGAGACGAGCTGAGCCTAGTGTTCGATTGCAGACGGTGCTGCCTGAGCCATTACGAGGACTGGTGACGTCCGGATTACATGGGATCGCAGTTCAAATCTTCTTGGTTAATATTAACTTGTTTGTAAACCGTCGTTCAGCGCCATCTGCCAAGTAGTTTTATCTTAGAATCGAACGTAATAAATTGGCATCCAACGCCAATAGTATTAGGATTAGAATAGCACATTATAATTTAACAAAAGAAAATTGGAGGGCTGTTAATCCAGAAATGCGGCTTATAATCATCTTAAGGTAAGATAAAAAGTATACTGAAAAAAACATATTAAAATAGAACCTGATTTAATCAAGTAACTATTTCTTCAGAAGCTAGGTATATTTTTCCAAAAAATTACGTTAATACAATTTTTTTTTATATATTACGTTATGATCCTAGCAATATTTTAGAATTTTAGGTATCTTGCCACTATTGGTCAGCCATTGTCTATTGCACTGTCAAACAGAATTGGAGAGTCTACAACTTTATCTATCATAAAGGAAACATGTCAGGTGATAGGAAAAATTCTTATGCCAATATATTGAGCCTGCCCTGTGGAAAATCAATGGAGGGCCATAATGCAAGGTTTTTTTAGAGCAATGAAATTTACTAAATTGCATTGGGGCTGTGGATGGCAAGGATATTCTCATTCAAGCACCACCAAATTATGGAAGTCAATATTTTAATTAGAAAAAGACATTTAGTACTGTTCTTATGGTTGCTTGTAATTCAAAATATAAATTTACATTGGTAGATATCGGAGCTTATGGCAGTACTAATGATTCAGGAGTATTTTCATAATCAGAATTTTGAAAGGTCATTGCCCAAGAATCATTGAATATTCCACGTGGATGGTCAAAACTACCTGGCTCCGAAGTTATAATAATAATAATAATAATAATAATAATAATAATAATAATATCTTTATTTCTTGCATTCAATGGTATTACAAAGTATTTAAAATTATACATCATAAAACACATAATTAAGAAAACGTCATAGTCCCTAACCTATTTAATCTAACTCTTATAGATAAGGTGAAGAAAGGCTTGCAAAGAAAAAAATCCTCCAAAGAGTAGCAGGTCTTTTGTAGCAGCATGTGTTTGACCTTAAGCTTGAACGTTTTGAGATTAGGTGATGATTTAATCTCATGACTCAAAAAATTGAAATGTTTACATGCATTAAAGAGAATACCCCTTTGATAGAGGGCCGTTCTGTGCTTACCTTGCAGCAGGAGGTGCCTTTTCCTGGTGTTATGGCAATGATCAGAGCGTACTGATCGAAGAAGAAGTTGGTTTTTATAAGCATAGATGCACCCTTCCATTATGTAAGTGTCGAAGACCGTTAGAATTTTTAAATCTCCAAAGTGTCCTCTGCACGATTCTCTGCTCGATAGCCGACACATTATTCTTATAGCCCTTTTTGCAACAGTAAAACTCTTTTGCTGTGGCTACCAGCTCCCCAAATCAAAATGCCATAACAAATATGTGAGTGGAGGTTGGCATAGTAAAGTGCAAGCAAGATTTCTTGGCTACAATAGTTGGAGAGAAAATTAAGGGCATAGCAATTACTTCTTATACGATTGCATAAGCATTCTACATGTGGGCTCCAATTAAGCGACGAATCAAAGATCACTCCCAACAACCTTGCCGAGGTCACTGCCATTATTTTTGCATCAAATACTGGACAAAGCACATCAATACTATCCTGACGACCTGATGAAAAAATCAAAAAGGTTGTCTTCTCTTTATTGAGGACTAGATTATTATTAACTGACCAATCGTTTACCAAGGTATATATGAACTCTGCCTGGGACTTTAGAGAAGGTATGTTTGAATTTATGCATAAGAGATTCGTGTCATCAGCATACCATACAGGGAAAGTACCCGGACCACCCCTCTCCAGGTAGTTGAACATGTCATTTATATACACCACGAAAAAGAGTGGTCCCAGTACCGAACCCTGTGGCACACCCTGTTTGATCTTCCTGGGCAGACTCTTATTATCATTGATGATGACCTGTCGTTGAGGTATGAGGCAAAAAGTGACAGTGGTTTGTTTCGAATCCCATATCTTGTTAGTTTGGCCAGCAAAAGTTGATGATGCACAGTGTCAAAAGCCCTAGAAAAATCTATCATTAGGCCCAAGCAGTGTTTTCTGCTATCACGAGCTTCCACAATCTTAGTCAGAAGAGAACAGAGGGCAGTCTCAGTGCTTCTCCCCTTAACAAAACCATGCTGTGCATTTGACAGAAGTCCATACTTATTAAAGAAACAGTTTAACTGATCCTTCAAATTCATTTCATATATTTTTGAGATACTTGATAAAAGGCTGATGCCTCGATAGTTACTATAGCTGTTTGGGTCACCTTTCTTAAAAATAGGAATGACCGTTGCCAGTTTTAATTTGCTGGAAAAAGATCCTTCTTCGTAAGATAAATTGATTAAGAATGTCAGTACTTCACTGAGGGAGAGCTTGCATAATTTTAGAATGTTGTTAGAAATTCCATCTTGCCCACTGGAATTCGAATTTTTTAATCTATTGATCAACGATATAACATCATAAACGCAGACAGGAGATAAAAAGAATGAGCTTTCACTGTATGGAATATTGGAGTTCAAAAAATCAAAATCTGGATTATCTTGTGCAGAACAAGCAGTAAAGCATTTGTTGAAATTGTTTGCAATAGCTTCATCCTTTAGTTTTTTACCATCACATTCATAAATTTCTATTGGTTTTCTCTATTTGGACCTTTTCTGTAAGTTATTAATTATCTGCCACATAGTTTTAGATTTATTATCAGATAACATTATTTTTTTATCATTTTCTTTTCGGTAAAATTGCTTGAGATTTCCCTTGTATATGTTGCTTAAAGTCCTATATAATGGTTTATATTTTTTATCCTTCTTCAACAGATCACTAACTGTGACGAACAGACGTTTTAATTGAAGTAATTCTGATGGTAGAGAACCTCTATTCTTCCCATATACAGAAGCTGCAGAAGAAATCCTTTTTAAAGGAAAACACATTTCAAAGTAATAACAAATAGTATCGGCAAAAGAGTTAAAAGCCTCCTCACATCTGTCCTTGTTGTACACCTCAGACCAGCTTTCATTCTCCATGCAAGCTATGAACCTGTTCTTGTTTGCTTTGGAAAAAAATCTTTTAAGTTGGAATTGAGTGGGTTTCTTTAACTTCTTGAATGGCAAGTTTACTGAAACAATTTGGGAATAGTGATCAGACAAATGCAGGTCCACAACCGTAGCACAAAGAAACGCACTGTTATTAGTCAGCACATTATCAATGCAAGTACTAGAGCATGAAGTAACTCTTGTTGGTGTCCTAATAATATGTTCAGTGTTAAAAGACGCTACAAGATCACACAAAACAGATAGATTGAAACTAGGCACCAAAAAATCTATGTTAAAATCACCACCAACTATAAAAAAGTGAGAGGCTTGTTGTATGTATGTTAAAAGGTCTGACAAAAGGGATAAAAAGTGTTTAAAATTGCCCTTTGGAGGACGATACAACACAATTATTATCACATTAAAATCAACAATTTTAAATCCCGCACATTCTAGAGTCCCTTCAACACAGCAATTAGATATATTCAGGATACAACAACGATATTTACAATAATCACTTTTATAAATGACTACTCCCCCATGGCTATATTTTGTCCGACAGAAAGAATGTAGGAGAGAGAAGTTTCTCAATTTAAGCTGTTCTATCCGTTCAGACTTTTGCCAGTGTTCAGTTAGTAATAGAAAGTCACACTTATTACTATCAGTGAATATTATATCTAAATCTAAAATCTTATTGCCTAAACATTGAATATTTTGATAACACAAACCAATAAAATTAGGAGAAATTCTCTCGACCGGTAGCTTTGTTAACCTATCATCAGCGGTATTGGGCTGTCCAGGAGAAAATTTTGTTGGTCATTTATTGGTGATACATCCTCATTTATTGGTGATAAATCTTGATTTACCGGTGATAAATCTTCATTCATGTTAACATCGGGAAAAGCCATTCCTCGAAGAGCGTTTGATGGAACTGGATAGCCCCTGGGAAAGGTTGTGATTTTTGGATGCTAGTGGTCCACCCCTCCAAGAAGCCTTTGCAATCTTTCATCAAATGAGGGATCAGTGCATGGTAGTTTCGGTTTACCCATTAGATGCTCCCGAGTTACAAAAGCAACCAGTCTTTGTTTAGCATTGTACATGTGGGAAACACGATTCGAAGATAACTTGCTCTCCTCCAAAAAAAGATCCATAGGAATAAATAAGGTTTTGTTACTAGAGGCATGTACGAATTTTTTTATTAGAATGTTATACTCGTACACATCTTGCCTTTGCCTGATCGGCAGTGCAATTTGTGGGGCACCAATAATTATTAGGTTAGTATTTGAAAAAACATCCAAAACTTTACCCAAAGGGTTTAGTCCACACACTTTATTCTCCACAGCACTACGAGGGTCAATAAAAATCAATACATGGTCGTTTTTGGAGAAGTGTTTGCATAATCTTTGACCTTCAGTTGCCATTTTTTCCAACGAGATTGATTCAGTTGAATATTGACAGTTGATATCAGTAGGCAATTTAAAATAAGTCTGTTTTATAAGGTTCGGTACATTTCTTACAGCAGCCCTGCTGCCCATTACGAGCAGTCGGGTTTTATCTGAATGAGACTCAGACTGCTTATTGTTCTGAGAACGTAAATCTTCCATTTCTTGATGAAGAGATATTTTATTTTGCTCTGTAGGAGGAATTGTAGATCTACGACTTTACTGTTCATAAATAACACGAAAAAACTTATAGATAAAGTAGAACAGTAATTCTAACGCGTCGTCGGTCTTGCCTTAAATCAAGAACCCATGTTACTGCCTGCATATTTTGTAGAAGATGATGCATTTGCATTGTCAGGAAGAATTATGAAACCCTACCCTGGTAAGCACTTATGCTACAAAGAAAGAGTATCCAATTATCGTCTAAATTGGGCCAGGAGAACTATTGAAAATACTTTTGGAATTATGGTTTCTCGATGGAGAATATTTCGCAAGCCCATAACACTAAATCCTGAAAGCATAAATTCCATTGTATTGGCTGCTGTGTGTACACAATTTTCTAATGTCCGCAAATGAAAATAGGTCTCCTGCTGATCAATTATATTGTTCACCTAACTTTATTGACCATGAATCACGTGTAGGGACTGTTGAAGTAGGCGAATGGAGGTTGGCAGAAGCAAGCGCCGTTAGAGACCTTGCATCAGCAGGAGGTCGTCATGCTACTAGGGCAGCGCATATGCGAATAAATTTACTGGCGGACTATTTTCTTACAGAAGAGGGAAATGATGAGTGGCAGCATACTTATGTCACGCGAGGGTTAGATGCTGTTTAACTTTGCCCAGAGAACTCGTAAATTTGCACACTACTAAATATAGGCGAATTGTGATTTTAAGTTCGAAGATAGGTGTTTCTTAATTTGTCGCTAGTTTTTAGGTTATAATTATGGATATGTTTTAATTCCACATTTGTGTGATCCCTAGTACCAAGTATTGGAAGTGCCGTTTAATCCTCTTTGACAGTATAGTCAATATAATCTAATAACAATAACCAGCCTTCATTCACAGCCCACGATAAATTAACAAATATATCTTCCCTTTGAATAATAACAGTAATTACATTAACATATTAAGTCGAGAAAATCCAGATAATATTTTCAAAATGCCTTTCTTTTTTTCTGATTTATCGCGTTCACTGGTTTTTTAAAATTCTTCTGCTACCAGCATATCAAGGAGGTCATCACTATTTTGTGGTCACTTTTCTCTTGAAAACCTCTCTCTTAGACGCATCCATCTGTTTTTGCAATCAATAACTAAAACAAAATACTATGTCATACATCTATATTTTAAATAAGCGAGTATTATAAGATAGCTATGTGAAACCATTTATTTCTACTAAATACAAAAACTTTCCAGAAATATTTAAGACTTTGGAAATCTCGTCCCATGAATTTTCCTTTAATAATGCATCTTTAAAGTCCGATTTTTTTTATCGTAAAGATGAGGATAACTTTTTACCAAGTCAATTAGAAGTTCATCGAATTCCCTTGTTTCTGAATTGTCGATAGCCGTGGTGTTAGGCAAATTCTCAGCATTATCCTCAGAACTTTCAGGAGTGGTATATGACGAGCACGTATAATATTGATGGTCCTCCATACTTCTAAAGTACAAAAAAAGTTAAAAATTGAAGCAGAAAAAACTGGCAAAACCGAAACATACAACTTCTACTGCTAGTAGGTTATGATTTTTTTCGGTTGGCACTTGTGTGATGAAGGGATATTTATCACGTGACTACTATACTCAAATTTAATTGGGCACGCATAACATAAAATGCAAAATAAATTTGGCGTCTCCAGAATCGCACGTGATTGGTCGAAATTCTTATGCGCCTATGCTATGGAGTTATGTATCGGTGTCTGTGATGGGCTTTAGTTTTTGAAGCTACCGCGCTATCACACGTGATGACTACACTAGCTTTGCCAAATTCGATTTATCACACAGACCGTAGATATCTTCCATGCGACTGAACTTCTCGAACTAACTCATATTCTCGTATATTATGCGGTAGCAGTGTAAATTGAAGATTGCATGGTTGCTGTTTGGGTACAAATGTTGACATGTCGTTGTTGTGATACAAAAGTATGTTTTGTAAGTGAAATTGATTTTTCCGGTACATTTCGTTAAAAATTATTTTGAAATAACTATTTTTAGAATTCACGACAAAAGCGCAGCCTAGCCTGTGGAGTCACCTATCTGCATATCCAGTAACTTTGTCTTGATAGAATATGTGATGATCTTTATACCGGAATGCTCGAGAGCTATGATCATCGGGGCGAAAAGTTCTGGAAGCCCTGTCAATAAAAGCTACCCAATCAATTCTTCGTTGATTTTGAAACCTGTCCTTCTCAACTTCTGCGAAGTCTTGACTATCTAACTTTTGTAGAATTCGTACGAGTCGTGGTTTTCTAGTCATGCCGATATTAATGTTAGAAGTCCTATTTATCTGGTAAAACCACCATCGTCGTATAGATTTTTCAAGTTGATCCGTACTGCCTCTGCTGTAATAGCATCTTTCACGTGAGGATATAGAGATGGATCGATGTTTAACACCAATTTCGCCTTTGCTTTGGCTATCTGTCTCAGTGCCTGCAATGCACTTATTAAGTCCTTCTAGTACTAGCACATTTTCAACTGCAAAAGACGGACTCGTCGTAATTATCCCTCTCTACTAACTTTGGCACACTGGTTAGGTAATTACCTGCCATTTTTACTTTGATTAATAACTGCCCTAATAACAGTATCGAACCACACGACTGCGTTTTACCGAAAATCAATAAAATGCGTGCTAATAATCTCGAACTCTATTTTTATTAAGGAACAAAATAGAACATAATCGACTATAAGAGCGACACTCGATTACCTTAACCTTAACTCATTTTAAAACTTCGAGACGGCGCCAGCGTCATCAATGTTTTATACAAAATATACTAGGGACGATCAGCCGCTCACAGTAGAGTAAGAAAAGAACGATTTTTTATCTTTTTTATGACAGTGGTACACACGCTAAAGGGAGATTCTATGGCACGCGAAGAGCGGTGTGTGCGCGAAGACGTTGATTGACACGGTCCTTGAATAGTTGTAGGTTATAATTAGGGGGAAACAGACTATCATCTTCACTTACTTTTGTAGCATATTTAAAATGACATCTATTCAAACAATCTTTTTTTGTTAAACTTTTTCTTGCTGGACGAAGCATTTTTGTTGATGACACGTATTCCAATCCTCTATCATATTTTTCCTTTCCAATATTGAGTGCCCAGGATATTGGGTCCCTAGTTCTTTTACGTGAAAGCTTCTTTTCGGTTTTGTGCTCCATATCAGGCTCTATTTTCTCAGATTCAACGGGGTGTTCTACGGGGCTTTCGACGCGGTGATCCAGGGGCCGGTCCACGGGGCGTTTCACAGGATATTCCACAGGGTCTTCCACGAGTCGTTCTAGGGGATGTTCCACGGAGGCTTCCTCGGGGTGTTCCACGGGATGTTCTAGGGAGCGTTCCAGGGAACATTCCACAGGGAGTTCTAGAGAATGCTCCATAAGGTGTTTAACTGAGCTTTTTATGGGATGTTTTACGGGGTGTTTGTTATGTTCTTCTCCAAAAAAATATGCTCTTACTTTCTATGTCAGATGTGTTTCTAACTTTTCTAAAAAAAAATAGATACCCATATTAAAACGACATGGTTTATAGTCAGGACATTATAACAGCACAAATCGGTCAAGGTGTGGTTCTTTAGTAATAAATTGAAAGTGCTACATGTGTGGTTAAGCGATTAAACAATAATGGCTGAGGTGTGCCCTACGGGGCACATCACCCCAGTTATCTTAATCAAACATCAAGTAATACAAGACAATTCGGGTGCAGGAACTCGACAACAACAATCTTGATTTTCAAAACAATATTTCTTTATTAAAAAAATGTGGTGTCCGTCTTCGGGAATCGAACCCGCAACCTCACGTACCACGGGCAGGTGTCTTACCACTGAGCTAAAAGCGGCTGTTGGAACGAAACGTGCAACAATCATATACAGCCACTTAACGTGTTGTGGCACATTAAATTTATTACTAAAGGACCACACCCTGTGGTACTTTAACCACGGCCATAAAAATAAGCAAACATTTGTAGATACCTCGTAAATATTTTTCGTGTGCCAATCCTTCTATTATCAGAAGCTGACTCTGAGTCTGATGTCTCTGGTTGGCATGGTATATTAATTTTCTTGTCTCCTTTTGTAATGCTAAAGAATATTCGAATAAAAAACTTTATAGAACTAGGTATAGAAAAAATTTACCTTACACCTACCTAATATGTTTTTTGGACTCCTTTTGTGGTGGCTTATATTCTGCATCTTTGTCGGAATCATAATCATCACAAATATCAGATCACTTTCCATTTTTAATAATACAAAACTACACACGACGTTACGCGGCAATAACACTGAAAACCCTAACCTATAAATGCAAGACAAGAAAAATTTAGAAATACGAGGGTGTATGTTGCAACATGGTACCTTGTTATTCTTAAGTATCTAAAAAATGAACCGAAAGTGAGAATTAAGTGGGTGTATGTTTAAGATAGTACTATGTAACTTTATTTTCGGATTTTTATAACATGCACCTTTGGTTTTCTTATGATTCTTAGCTTAAGATTTGCTTGATTTTACATTTAATATGTTCTATGCATACTTTATACTATGTTATCCCAAAATCTCAAATTTTCTAGATTTGTTACATACACCCTTGTAATACCTGGGCAGCGATATGAAGGCTAGTTTTGCAACATGAATGACGACTAAATAGTAATTCTCATATTTGGTATATACAGAAAAATGTGTGTTGGCCGAAATAAAAAAATAATTACACTATTATTTGCAAGAGTATGTGCTCAAACTTTAGATAATTTTTTTTATAACTTTCACAATTTTGTGCGAAGTGTATTTATTACATGAAGTGCTCTTCTTTGCAAACCTCAATTTTTTCTATAAATTTATTGAATGCGTCAAATATATAAAAAGAAAAGGACCAGTCGAGAAATTATTGCTTAAAATTTCCTTATGGATATTTCGGGTCGAGACGTTGGAAAACATATTCTTATGAAATATTGTTGAGCTGCAAATTAAATCTTCTTTCAAAATATGAAATAAAAAAATCTAGGTTCATATTTAAAAAAGTAAGTAGGTGTTAGTTAAAATTTATATTTGCATATACTTCTCTTCCAGAATTTTTTTGGCATATGAGGAAATTGGAACTTTAATATTATCCACAAGTTCTTTCTAAAGTGGAAATCGTAACAGCTACCTGCTAAGTGAGACGATGGTTCTATGAAAGGAATTGATATTTACAGTTATTTTGTCCATTGGTATTTTCTTTAATAGAGCCAAAAACGTAGTACTTGGTTTTTAAATGAATTCGTTGTCATTATTTTTCTCTTAGTTGATATCAATATTTAATACAAAATGAAAAACTGAAATCTGAAGTCTTCTAGTATTTATTATTGATCACAATTTATTTAGTTAAGGTTGAATTTTTTTAGTAGCTGGCTCACAAGAGTCAATAAGGCAACTAGTTGTTACTACTTTCCTATAATACTCTGCAGATTCTTTCGGAGTTCTCGTCCTTTCTTCGCTGTCAAAGTCTACATGATAATGTCCAAGGTTGAAACTGAAACATCAATAAACAGGTTTATTAAACTAGAATAAAACAAACATCTCATTACTTCTAAATAGATACAGTTATTGGCGATTCTCTTATTTTCAGATAAACGTTTGAACATTACTTTCAAAATTTAAGTCAATAGTCTAAAACTAGAAATACTAGAACACGATTTTAGTTAGTTTAGGTAAGTAATCCTCAAAATACATACGAGCTCCAGCCAGCATAAAATTCGAAATCATTCATCAAGCTCCATGCCATGTATCCAATAAGATTTACACCATCTTCGTAAATGGCATCATTGAGGTTGCTGAGGTATAACTAAAATTGAAACAGAAATTCACATAAGAACATATTATCATCCTGAAATTGTTTATGTACTAGATCAGATTTTAGCGAGGGCTTTGTGGCGAGTGAAGGCTTTCTTAGATTTCTGTAGTTAAACAATTCTAGATATTAATTCTTGCTGCTTGGTTGAGTGTGGAATCTGAGCCAGAAGTCTTTATCAGCCAATATAGTACAACAATCTCATATATATTTTTTACTAAATAATGTTTAATTCATAATGTAAAGAGATATTTACCGAACTCACTTGGGGTTAGTGAATGAGCTATTACATGATCAGAGATAATAAATATTGCCTAGTAAGGTACTATTAGGGATTTATCACCCAAAACACAGGTCTAAATCAGAAGCAACAATTTTGACAGATAACCCATTAAGTAAATGTGAACACTTTATTCTTATTGCGGTTGCTCCCAATTCTTTTGACAGTATGATGAAATATTAAACTTAAACATTAAAAGTCAAAGTCAAAGTATTTATTTATGCATGCATTACAAGAATGTTTGCATACGTTAGTATATAATTATAATTAAAATAACTTTTAACTAATTAAACAATAAACGTACAATTAAAATCAAGATGAAAACTGTGGAAAAGTACATATAAAACAAACAGATACCGAGGTCTCACTTAAAATTAATAAAAACGAAAATGTAAACAATAAAGCAAATAAAACAAATCTAAATAAATAGCAAAGGTACAAAGTAGTTACATATTTTGGCAAACAGAAGACGATACTAACAGTTAAAAAAATAGATTAGAAATCTGTCATAGTCATAGGTGCATCACAGAATTCTGCAATAGAATAAAATGCCCTATCTAGAAGGTAGGTTTTAATTTTTTTCACACAACTTTTTATAGGTAAAGGAAGTTTATTAAATAACTTTGAGGCAAAGTAACAAAGTAATTGACAGAGAAGCGAGACCTATCTATCCGATGGAAGTCAATCCGAAAATTCTCTCCATGTCTGGTATTATACTCATGTATGTCATTGTTTCTAATAAGAACGTTGCTATTATTATTATTATTATTATTATTATTATTATTATTATTATTATAAAGATATGGAATAGTTAAAATTTTAAGTTCCCTAAAGGTTTGTCGACAATCTGTCTGATAGGGTAACCTTGAGACAACTCAGATAGCTCTTCGCTGTAATTGAAAAATGTCGGACACTACAGCTGCATGACCCCAGGAAAGTAGTGCGTATGATATTGTTGCCTGTACTAATGAGTGAAATATCATTACTAACACGTCTTTAGAAACAACATCAACCAGATTCCTCAAAACATATATGCTTTTAGATATTTTCTTTACTGGTTTGATCAATATGCTGATGCCAAATTAGTCTAGGATAAATGTGCACACCGAGAGATTTAAGATTTTCTGGATTATCCAGATTCGCCGAAGTACTTAATGAAAAGGCCAGTGTTTCAGTTTTTCCTTGATTCAGTGTGAGGCAGTTGGCTGTGAACCAATCAGATGCCTTCGCTCGCGTCCCCTCTAATCTCATCTTAACCCCATCAATATCCGACCCAACATGTAATACAGTTCTATCATCGACAAACAAAACAAAGTCCGCACCAGGGTCACTGAGAACTAGATCGTTCATATATATGACGAACAATAAAGGTCCCAGGACAGACTCCTGAGGCACCGCAAACTGGATCGGCAGGACGCCTCAAGCAGAGCCACCAAAGTCAACAAACTGGCATCTGTCGGTCATGTATGACTCAATTAGATTAGCACTGTTGGATAAGAAGTTGTAGTATATCAGTTTTGATGCCAGTATTTCAGGAGAAACGCAGTCGAAGGCCTTAGTCCAGTCGCAAAAAGCGCCGAGACATGTTCACCAGAATTAAAAGCATTAAAAGCAGTAATAAGTAACTGGTTTATGGCCATCACAGTGGATACTCCATTTCTAAAACCAAACTGACTCTTATTCAATAAGTTACTGTTGATAAAATGATCAAATATTCTTGTATTCTTTCAATGCTTTTTCGAATATTTTACTATAAATAGGCACTAAGGAGATTGGTCTATAATTTAATACGTCATCATGGGATCCTTTCTTAAATATAGGTACCACACGAGATATCTTAAAAGCGGAGGGAAAAATGCCACAGTCCAAGCATTGGTTAAATAACTTTGTTAATGGTATGGTATGATAATTAAATTTGCGATACTAATAATTATCTTTCTATTTATGCCATAATAATCCTTACTGTGGGATTTTTTAGAGAGTAAATTATATATCGAACTTCATTATAAGTGATGTTGGTCAAGTTTAGCTCTGGGACTTCTCCCAAAAATTTTAAGAATGTTCAGATGCAGGAAGTTGATTTGTGGGTCTCGGGTGCCTTTTTTTCAGGCCTGTCTATTAACAATTTGCCAAGATGCCTTTGCAGGATTTGTGAGCAGCGAATGAAATCATCGTGAGCCGAGATTTTCGCCTCACGGATGATGTGTTGGTAGGTCTTACGAAAGTCTCTTATATCATCTTTTAGATGTAAATTATTATTTTGTTTATATAGTGCCTGCATAAATGTAAGAGTATCTCTCATTTGCCTTAGAGTATCATTGAAAAAAATTATAGAGGTATCTGTTTTATGTGACTTAAAAATATACTTCCTAGTGAATGCAGTCGCAATGCAGTCAATGATAGATTCAACAAACTTATCCGCCTTCAAATTAACATTAATAGGAGCAGACAAAAACTCCCAGTTAATATTTTCTACACATTGATGCAGCAAAAAAGACCATGCTGGGTAATTGGTTGTGTAAGCACTGGAATTTTTTAAATTTTTCTGAATGAATGCAAAATTCTATAGCCACTCCAGCATGATCCGAAATTGCCCAATCAAAGGTCCAAGGAGAATGGCTGCCTCGAAAAATATTTGTAACTATATTGTCAAGGCATGCAATTTTTCTTGTTAAACTATGAATGGCCGTGTGCAAATTAAATGATTTTAAAAGGCATATAAAGTCTTTGTTTTATTTTCATTAGAATTGAAATGTATGTTAAAATCGCCCATTACTACAGCTATTCTTCCTTTACGGAACACAATATCCAGTACATTGCGTAATTTGTCCATAAAAACATTAAAATCTCCCATGGGGGAGCGATACACAGATATAATTATAATGTTGTGTTTACTAGACTCAATTGCGCTTATTTCACAATTCATTTCATCAGAAAACTCTTCGATTTCTATATATTTTTTTTAAAATAGGATGACAGATTATTTCTAAGCAATATTGCAACACCTCCGTGGGATCTGTTGGTTCTACAAAAATATGATAACAGTAAATAATCATTAAGGTGAATATTAAGAATTTCTTCACTTTTAAGCCAATGCTCACTGAAAGTTGAGATATCAAACATATTAGAGTTATGTGTCTCTATTTCAAGTATTTTATTTCGCATGCATTGAAGATTAAAATGACATATTTTAACGTTACAATTTTTTGTATTGTTATTTTGGGAAGTGTTAATAATGCTAGAGTGCAAATGTGAACTTATAGTCACACCATGTGAATTACTGGTATGTCTAAAAAAATACTGTCATCATTCTGCTCAATATTTCCAGATTCACTCATCTTTTCAATCCACCCCATGATTTTTCCTTTGGTTGGAATCTAGCAGTCCCTCTTTAAGATTAAAAATCTTGTAATTCGCCTTTTTTAATTGCTGAACATAGCTATCTCTGCCTGATGCCAAGACTTCAATACTGGTTAGCATTTCAGTTTTAAGTAAACTTAGCAAGGATGTCTTCTCTGTATAACTTATAACAGCGGATTCTAGCTCCTCAATTCGGCTGTTGAGCTGCTTGTTTTTTGTCATCAAAAACAAAATCTCTTTATTTAAGGCCGTCATTTCATCCTTTTGTCGATTAATTGGAATTTCATAATCTCTCTCAGAAGTGAATACATACTGTTGTTGTCCTCGAAGAGTGCTTCAATCTCCTTTTGAAAGTCATTAGTTTTTTCATCTATGTGGTTTTGAAGTTTAGCTATCTTGGCGTCCTTGGACTTAGATTATGTTTTTGTTTTCTCATAAAGTGAGAGTAGTTTACGGAATTTTGGCAGAGCCTTCAAGTGACCCTTACAATCAAGGCAGTAGAATATTAAATATCTCTGATTAAGGGCAATTGCATGAGCCTCCGTAGTCGTTACTCCCATACAATTCTTGCACAGAATCGACTTACAAGAGTCACAACTCGCGCCAAACAAAGCATCGTCCTTAGGTCTTCACTTAAAAATACAATATTTTGAGCATTTACTGCAAATTAAGTCTATAACTAGGATGGAAAGACAAAGAACAAGACGTCAGGAGGAAGACCTGGATTAATAATATTTTTGAATAATGTATTTATTCCTCCTAAGTTAAGTTTCCAATCACAGTCTCTTCAGAGGTTCTTGAACGAGATTAGGCTGGTAAACACCAAATTAATAACAATAAATACTTGGAATCACGGATTGAGCAAAAAAATAATTTCAACAGAATCTCCTTCTCAACGGATCGGTATGAATTCCATTGTTATCGCCGTCAAGTATGCTTTATTGCCACAGAAAAATTCAAATAAATTTTATGGACAAAGCTAATTAAAATAAATAAACTAACCATAGTAGAGCAAATGCAAAACAAAACAAAACTTAATATATACAATAATATATACGATAAAAATAGAACAGCAAGCAATTTTCAAATTGAAATTGGTCACGATTTAACAAAAAAACTATATTACAGAACATCATAAGCAGTTGAACTAGATCCACAGGAAGTACACAAAACATAGGGTAAAGAAACTCAGTGTTATCAAAATATCAAACATACATTATAGCGAAGCGCGCTGTTGGGAAAAATAAGGAAGGTCATGTCGGTGAACTTGACTCAGCCAATGTGCATAGGCTGCAGAGTTGAAATACCGAGTAAAAGTAAACAAAACATGACTAAAATTGATAGCTTGGTATTTACTTTTGTGTAATTCCTGTATATCCGATAAATCACTCATTCGTCAAAAAGATAATCCTGTACCTATTATAAAAAATATATATAATATACAAATTCTTCACCGCCGCACATGATGCCCAAGAAATTAATGGAGAAAAAAATAAAATCTAATTCACGCAAAACTCATTTATAGAATAATAAGGTCTTTCTAGCAGGTAAGCTTTCGTTTTTTCACGAAATTTAGCAAATGTAGGTATGGATTTAAGATGTAGCGGGAGTGTATTGTATAACTTCTTGGAATTATAAAGAATAGAATTTTTTGTTAATTTAGAGGAGGGAAAAGGAAGGTAGATGTCCTGACTCGAATTTCTTGTTGGGTACTCATGTTGTGGCCTCTCGGGAAATATGGTTCGATATTTGCGTATTAAACAAGTTGTTTCTAAAATAAACAAAGTAGGAAGCGTAAGAATTTTATATTTTTTAAAGTAGTATTCGCAATGAGCTCTGCCATTAAGACCAAATAAATAACGGATTGCTCTCTTTTGAAGTTTGAAAATGGTACGAAATTGCTCAGTGTTACAGCAGCCCCAAAAGGGAAGGCCGTAGCGAAGATGAGATTCAAACAAAGAGAAGTAAGTGAGCCTGACAGTAGACAGATTTAGTTCCTTCGAAACCGATTGAATTGCGAAGCAGACAGAAGAAAGTTTTCAATATATGCGGACCACTTAAGGTTGGCACTAATATTCAAACCTAGGAATTTAGCCGATTCAACGTATTTAATATTGTTATTGTGAACTAACAAAGGTTGTTGTAAGGTTGTTTTATAAGATATGGCTACCGTTTTATTAACGTTGAAACACAGCTAATTTCAGTCAGACCAAGTTTTGATTGTGACGAGATCGCTGGAGATATTAGAGTGTAGGGAGAAAGTATTAGAATGACTCCAAGTTATGCTTGTGTCATCAGCAAAGAGATACATTTTACCATTGATTTTTAGGTATGTAATGTCATTAATATATATTAGAAAAAGGATAGACCCAAGAACAGAGCCCTGTGGAACTCCACTGAATCAGAATCAGAACCGTTCGCTCTAACAAACTGCTGTCTATTTTCAAGATAAGATTGAAACCAGTTAGAAGGAATACCACGGATTCCATAAAAAATTAGTTTTCTTAACAAGATGTCATGACACACACAGTCAAACGCTTTAGCGTAATCACAGAAGACTGTAGCAGTGGGGAGATTGTTGTTAAGGGATGAGTAAACATCGTGAAGCAACGAGAACATGGCGTCATTAGTACACTTGTTTGGTAAAAATCCGAACTGTTCCGGGGACACTATGCCATGTCTAAGGAGAAATGGCATGAGGCGATTTTTTAATAACTTTTCAATGATTTTAGAGAGTACAGGCAACAGAGCAATTGGACGATAATTGCATAAGACATCCTTTTCACCTCCCTTATGAAGAGGAATAATTATCGCAGTTTTGAGGCATTCGGGAAAAAACACTTTTCGTGAAGGACGTATTGATTAAGGAAGCTAGGACATCCAGAATTGGAAGTGGAAGGTTCAAGAAAATTTTAATTGACAGATTATCAGCACTACAAGCTGATTTACTCTTTATGCTGCTCATTACCGGAAGAAGTTCAAGGCTGGTCACAGGGCTTAGGAAAAAACTATCAGCGACTTTTTTAGAAGGAGGAAGAAACGAAAGAGGGTCGAGAGAAGGAGAAATACCAGAGGTAACATTTTTGCTCACGTTGACAAAATATTCATTTAAATCATTTGGTTTTGGCATGATCTGATTCGCGGAATTTGTTTTGCCTCTAAGATCGTTAATAATGGACCAGGCCTCCTTGGATACGTTTTTAGCAGTTGATAAACGATTTTGATAATATAGTGTCTTTGCTGTCTTGATAAGTTTTAGGTAGATCTTCCTATAATTCGAAATGAATTCAAGAACTTGAGTGGAGTTAGTGAATTTTTTTATGTATGAGAGGAAACGCATATTTTTTGCAGATTTGCGTAAGCCTTTCGTGGTCCATGGTTTGTGACGTTTAGGTATAATGGATTTAAGCGGGAAGACTTTATTGAATGAATTTATAATTTTATTTAAGAAACCACTAAAGTCAGAATCAAGTTCACTTGATTCAAAATTCCATTTCGTCTTTAGCCAAAGGTTACGAAAGGATGAAAAATTGGAGGCTGAGAAGATTCTACCTAGGTGGCGAGTTCTTTTTGAGGGCCTATAAGAAATATTGAATTGGGAGATTACTGCCTCATGATCTGAGAGACCCGCGCTAGTTACTGTCGATTGGACATCAGTTGAAGGAAAGTCGGACGCTACATAGTCAATGATAGAAGAGGAATTGTTAGAAATCCGAGTTGGAGAGGTTACATGCATTGAAAGACCAAAAGAGTCAAAAATAGAAATTAATGATTTCTGGGCAGCACAAGCGGTAGCGTAGTCAATATTTAAATCACCGCACAAAATTTTCTTGCCTTTCACCGGCAGACCGTCTAACAAGCTTAACAGGTTATTAAAGAACAATTGCACATCGGAATTTGGCGCTCTATATATGCAAATTACGTGTAAATCAGAGTTCTTATTGTATGCAATGGAAAATTCAAAGTAGTTATCCGATTGGAGATGATCAAATTTAGTTACAGGGAAAAAGCCCTCGTTTAAGGAAAGAATCAGTGTTCCCCCATGAGCCGAGTTTTTCCGATTATATCTGGCTATTGTGGAGTACTTTTCAACATAAAGCGGTTCATTCTCACTCAGCAAGTGCTCTGTAATTGCAACTAGTTGGGTGAACCCTGATTCCTCCGAAAACAAAAACAATTCATCAGTCTTATTTCGTAATGAGGCAACATTAATAAGAACCATACTAAACCTGGCGTCAGGATTAGAGGAATCTAGTCGCTCAGGACACGTCAAGCTGCTTAAAAATTTTTCTTCGGGGACCCACTGGAGAAGTATTTTTAGTGACCCTCTCTGGACCTCTGACAGCTTCCTCTCCGAAACAACATGGGATCTGTAGGTACAAAGATCTTCCATTTCAGTGTGTAGACCTTACGTAATATGTCATCCTGGATTGGCGGTCCTTAAGATGCTAGGAATAATCTGATGCTTATGTTGGTAAATCCCTCGTAGCATACCGAGGCAGGTTGGTCATACAAATAGGCAAGGTACAACCTAATGGCTCTGAAGATAGCAGGTTCCCTTAGCCTTGCGATAAGGAAACGATTACTAGAGTCGTTAGACTTACTGGCTGTGTTAATTTAACTGTTGGGGAAGTCAGTTGGGTCCAGAGATGGAGTGATTCCTTAGACAGTTTAATTTCGACATCGCTCATAAGGACATTAGTTTTGCAAGCAGCGATAGCTTGTTTGTCAGAAGCTACTGTAGTTACCTTGTGTGCCTTAGCTTCACTGACTGGAGAGGGAAAGTCCCGCAGATTGCCAGAGGTCGGACTGCTAGTCACTTTCCCCTTGGTGGAGGGAGTTAGATAGAGCTCTGTAGTTTTCTTAGGGATTTCAGATTCCGATGACCATCTAACTTGAGCCCAGGGTGGCCAGATATTGATGCCGAACAAATTCTCAGCGGACTTTCTTGATATGGTCCCTATTTTAGATGTAGTTCCTCTGGAGACATTGCACTGACTGAACAGGTTATAGCATCGAATAAATTTTGATGTTTTCAACTTTTCCTTCACATAGTGCACGATATTATTTGAAGTGAATCCTGCCGAGAGGTGTTTTACGATCACATAGTGCCATCTTTGGGCACTTCTATAAATTGCGGAGTTGGAATCTTCTCGGATTGAGGAAACTTCAGTAGGCAGTTCCATTTGAGTGGAAGATGAAACAAATTCCGTTGACGTAGTTTGGGTGGAGCACGACGTAGAAGTAAAGCGTGTCATCGCAGGTAGAGAACTATGTTGTTTTGGGTTAGCAACTTTAGAATTTAACTCCCTAACCAAGGTGGTAACATTTGCAAGGCTACTTTTTAAGTTGTCAATACCCTTCTTAATATCAGCGGACGAGGAGTCTTGCACCTGAATCTTGATGGTTTCCTCTGTATTGTTGAGTAG
Organism: Pissodes strobi; assembly: GCA_016904865.1. Lineage (NCBI taxonomy): Eukaryota > Metazoa > Arthropoda > Insecta > Coleoptera > Curculionidae > Pissodes > Pissodes strobi. The sequence goes on along the minus strand of MU190146.1, from coordinate 21,203 downwards.
AATTTGAGAGATAGTAAAGACATTCTGTTCCATTTTCCTTACCGATTTCAACAGAGAATGAGGGCTACAAATGGAGAACACTTCCGACATTTTGTGAATATCGTCTATTTTGCCTTGATAAGGCATGAACACGTTTCGAGTTTCTTTGTTAAAAGCAAATATACGTTTTGAATTGTTTAAATTACTATTTATAAATGTAATAGTAACCGAAAAGACGGTTTTCACACACTTCTTTTTTGTTTTACACGAAGCGATAATGTCTAAGGATCACAATGATATTAAATTTACATATATTAGACGGTTCTAGCTAATTCTTCACAAATTGCATTAGTTAACCAAATAGTCAAAAATTGTTTGCTAGCGTCATTAATTCCTCAATAATATAATTTAGTAAATATAGCGGAAATGTATTGTTTACCAGAAATTTTAGGTGTTAAACCAGAAAGTAAAAAATGATTAGCTGGTAGTCCAGTTTCATTTTTCAACAACAATATTACGCAAAATATGGTACAAATATATCTTCTGCAATAATCCTAGTATCTGTTACGTGAATAACGAAAAATAGATAGTTAGTAGTCATGTCTATCATTTTTCAATAACATTGTTGTACTAAATTAAGATACAGAAAGTACCAACAGTCATATTCAACCAGCAGTATCAGAGAAATTATAATACCTATTAATTAAACGAAACACGTATAACACTATCCACGTCAGTGACAGCTTCGATCACGTTCATTATGGCAATTTAAGGTGACAGAATACAATTAAAACAAAAAATCTATTGTCATTGAATATGGAATGCAATTTATATGAACCAATGTTTTCCTTTAACACATACACACAAAATGAACATTATGAAATAAAATATTATACGATCACATCCGTTACAGTACTTATTCCAGACTCGGTTTCTGCATCGCCTCGTGCGTAATATCAACTCGTACTGTAACAAGTGACCTATCTATACTGGACTTGTAACGTGAATTACTAGTTTATCTTACAATTTTTTGCCTTTTACTCCACTTTTTATATACGCTTTTTGAAAAATAGAGCCACTTCGGCTCTGGCCCCCAGGGTGTAAAAAGCGCAAGTGCTAGTTAAGAGGCCTTAACGAAGCTGAAAATCCTAAAAGAAACTCACGGTCGACGTTTTGAGAAACAAATCTGTCCCCGTTGTCAAGGACGAAAAATCTAAGAATGAAAATGGTGAGTATATGCAATTAAAACAGTAAAAAGCTCGTGCAGTTTTCAAGTTTTGAATTGACTTTGACAAGATGATGATTATGATGATATTGTCAAAGTCAATTCAAAGCTTAACAAAGTGCACGAGCCTTTGACTGTTTTAATTGCACTTTCTGATAGCGGTTTGAAAGGTAGTCCTTTATCAATGCAATGCATGTTGTACTGGCTCAATTTAGCGATGAGGATTTCGTCGGACACACAGTCAAACGCTTTGCTCAGGTCACAGAAGTTTGATGACACATAGCTACCCTGCTCAAAAGCACTCCGGATATATGCCACGAGATCAAGAATACCCTCAGTAGTACTCAAATCCCTCCGAAAACCAAACTGTGCATTTGAAAACAGCTTGTTTGATTCAAAGAAATTGGAAATTCTTTGGGCCAGATACCTTTCGAAAACCTTTGAGAAAATAGGCAACAGGGAAATAGGTCTGTAATTTGATACCTCATCTTCATCACCCTTTTTAAATATTGGGATGACAGTGGCTGTTTTTAGTACATTTGGAAAAATTTTCTCAGCTATACAGGCGTTAATCAGTTTTGTAAGAGGCGATATTATAAGATTTTTTATACCTTTAATTAAGCTGACTGTGAAATTAAATGGGTCTTTGCTCTTTTTATTGGGTAGTGAGTCAATAATATCTCTTACCTCATTAAAAGTGACTGGTTCGAAGTCAAAGCTCACTTCAGAAAAGGCAGGAACACTTTCAAGTGGGTCGATTGGGGGGTACAGGAGTGTTATTAAGCATATTGGAAGCCGTGTTCAGAAAGTAAGAGTTGAATTGCTCAGGGGTAATATTTGGTTGAGTTCTTATTTTAGTTGTACCTTTATATTCATTAATAATATTCCACATAGTTTTAATTGGATTAGGAGAGTTTAATATGAGATGGTCGTTTGAGGCTTGCTTTGCTGCTTTTATTGCTGCTCGATACTCTTTTTTAAGTTGGTTAATGTGATTTCTGAGATAATTAAATTCATGTTGCCTACCTACTTCAAGAAAAAAGTGTAGATTGTCACGCATTTCTCTCAAATTGTCATTGAACCAAGTCACTGCACCAGCTTGACCCCTCCTCCTAGTGTAGGATTTTTCAGGGAATGAGATATTGAAATGATCTGAAACGGGATTAACAAAGTGGGAAAACCCTTTTTCATAATACCTCTCTGAAAACTATCATTTTCGACGCCTCTGTAGAGCAAAGAAAGTAAGTCTTTTCGGTCCGGGCACGGGAAAAATTTTCCCGGTCCCTAATTAGGGAGCGGGAAAAGTTTTCCCGATCCCTGATTTTAAGTGCTAAATTTGCAGTTATTTAGTCACAGAATATGTATAAAGTATAATAAATTGGGTTAAAATTATACAGCGATGCAGTCTACAAGATTAATCTAGTACATTTTAGCGTCAATAGTCTAATTTTAAGTAAAATTATTTCATTTATTCTGACATTACTTGTCACAAATACTTCAAAATTAGCTGCCTATTCAATTACAACAAAGCATACAAAGACATTTCCATAGCAACGCTTGATGAATATTAGATAAATACCTGTCTTGCTTGTCTTGCAAGTTTGACGTTTGCTTTCATTTGAATACAAAATGTATTATGAGATGATTTTGGATACGTAAAATTATAATAATTCTATGTTTATGTCTTGATTTCAGAGAGGTATTATGAAAAATATCGTTCATTACACGTCCAGAAACAGCTTTTCCTGTGCTTGCACGACTTCCGGTGTTCGGCTACGCCTCACACCAGAATCTGTCGTGCGCGCACCGGAAAAGCCTAGTTTCCGGACTGGTAATGAAATATACTATATTGGCACTGCAATTAGGGCTGCATACAGTATCCCATGAAGTTGTCCCCACCAAAGAGAAAAACAAGTTGTGACCTCTCTTAGTGATTGGTCTGAATACACACCTCTGTACCGTCACTGAAGCCGGCTCCACCCCTGCAGTGTATTCTAGAAATATACCCATGTGATCAGATATGCCTGGGTCATCAATTCGCACCCCAAGAGCACCTCCAAAGTTACAGAAAACATTATCAAGACAGTTGTTTTGCCTTGTAGCTTCAAAGACTTTTTGTTGAAAGCCAAAGCTGGTCATTAGATCACACAATTCTGTACAATTAGGACTATCCGTGTTAAAATGCACATTAAAATCCCCAACAACCAAGATTTTATTTGATAAACTAAGTGTGTGCGAAGCTCCACCCAAAACTTCCATAAAAGTTTTGAAACATCTGGAAGGTGGCCTGTATAAATCTATTAAATACAGTTTGAACTTAGTGACACATATACAGGTTAACTCAATAACATTTTGTATGGACAGATTTGAAACTTTCCCAATCTCATTAAAAATTATATTTTTGCTTGTTAAGATGGCTGAGCCTCCCCCCCCCCCTACAGTTTGTTCGACAAAAGGCTGATGCTGGTAAGAGATTTGAAATTCTTAATGATTTGAACTCATGAGTAGACAGCCAATGTTCAGCCAGACAAAGAACATCCGGTTCGCTCCCTGCCATGAATGCCTCCAAATCATTAATTTTATTTTTTATATATAAAACATTGATAAATAGTACCTTAAAACTAAGACCTAAACTTAAAGAATTATTACCTAACCTTTCTTGATCTGAGTCTGTTTCTCTCGGGATGGCTGGTATTTGGTATGTCCTGCATTGAGGTTCTGTAGGTTCAAAAAATGGTTAACCATGGTTCCCGTGGGCCAAAAGTCACCATCCATTACCAAGGCTTCCCTATTGCCAGGAATACCCAGTTTAAAGGAGCTCTTTATGTTGTCCTTTTTGGTTTTCATTTTATAACATTTTACTCCTTCATCAACATTTTTATTGCGTTTCTGTCTGTAGGTTTGATACAAAAATCCATTTTGTTACCTGGATAGATCCTGCTTTTAGTACAGACTCTCCAGCATTTGAGCCACGAATCGGATTGGGCCTTGTACTTATTTTGTTTCGGTTCTTCTTGGACGTCACTACCTGCCACTCATTAAGGGTCGATTTGGCATCGTCTCTCGGTTCCTCTCCTTTGCTTTTGTTGGCTTGATCTTCCCTAAAAATGCTTACGCAAGTTACAGAATCCTCAAATCTGGCTTTCGTTTCAGATTTGGAGACGGGGGCGGATTTCTTGGAAGTCGAAGCTGCGTGGATATCGATAATCGGCTCAGCACTAGTACCGATATCGGAACCTTCGCCACTCCCTTTTATTTTTGCGGAATTGTTTATATTTTTGTTATTGTTATTCCTAACCTCAATTCTGGTTGTTTTGATTTTGGCTTCTTGATTTTCAGTAGCATTAACTTCAAAACTGGTGATTTTCTCCTCCAAAAAGTATACTCTTTCGTGTAAAAGATCAATTACTTCATGCATTTGTATAACTAAGTTGTTAAGTACTCCATTATGTTTCGTGAGGTTGTTTATTACGTCGTCACTTGACAGATCGTGTGTAGCTGACAATGAGTTGCAATCCATGCAGCTTACCTCATTTATCCCCACAATTTGAAAAATAGTTGTAGGTTGTAATTAGGGGGAAACAGATGTCCTAGGAGTGACTTCCACAGTAGTGCAGTGCGCCAGACAAAGAATTCCTTGTAAAGCGACTTTCTAGGTGTTTCCGGTTGTACAATAACGAAGTGGTGCGCTCCTGCCGTTTGTCGCGACTGTCTGACAGGCGTTTCTGGGGGGGGGGGGGGATGATGCGGGCCAAATCCTGGGAACATCTGCTGTGAAAATATTTATAAAACAGGGACATCTCGGCCACATGTCTGCGGTGTTCCAGACTATCCAGATCCCAGGTCAACCTCGGGTCGCCGCCGACGAGACGCACAGCTCTCTTCTGAATGGAATCCAGCAAATTTAGGGCGTGCTTAGGTGCGGCACCCCAGATGTGTGAGCAATATTCTAAGCATGGTCTTATTTGCGCTTTGTAGAGCAAGAGCAGCTGCTGCGGTGTATACGGTTTGTTGTTGCGAAATGGCGCACCAAGCTTCTGCGAGGCTGATTTTGCGATGATAGCAAAGTGGTCATGCCAGGACATGTTGTTGACCGAGACATCCAGTAGTCCGATTGACGAGGATAAAGGAATGGCCGATCCTGCCATAATGATAACAGGGTCCGCCGCGCGCGAAAATGAAAATGAAAATTTTGTTGAGCCAGTGCATCGGAAGTTGTTTTTGCGATTGCTTGGGCGTATCTGGTTCTTATACTAATATTTTTAGAGATATACTCAGCATTAGTGCATTAATTACTCATGAGATATCAATGAACAACTAATTCGATATTCAAATAAAGTGAGGCATAAGATATATTCATCAATTTTAAGTTTGCTATATTTTTTTGAAATGAACGAATTAAAATTTTAAGTCTTTTTACATTTAGAGTTCATTTATAAGTTCATTTTTTTCTTTATAGCAAGTTCATGCTGACGATTTCTGCTAACCGCAAGGATACGTCAGAACTCACGAAGACATTGACCAAACCGTATCGCATGAAAGGTTGTTTGTCTGAGGCTAAACCCCTCCAAGACATCACGAAGACGGAATGTGTCAACCTTATCCATATTAAAAAGAACTTTAAAATCACGCGTTATTAACAGTTCCTCGCTAATTTTCATATCTGATACACTATGTTCTCGATTATGATTAAAAAGGTGTCAAAATGACCTGCAGGTGAACGGTAAAATGCTAATTCAATTTACAAGTTTAAGGTTATCGACTCTTTTTGCTTTAATCAATTCAATATTTTGTTTATTGTTCACTTATTATGCATACATTGTTTCACAATCTTCATAATGTAGTTCAAAGATAATACTTGCCTTGTGGTAACGCCCTCTGGTATCCAAATCAGTCATAACATTGCCTGAGTCATGGTAACCGTTCTCTGTAACCATGATGCCTTTTTCATCACCGTATGTATCACGAATCCATCTCACCAAATGACGAGCTCCCCACGGAACAACCTGAAAGAACAACCCAAACTACTAACATCAATAAGAATTTATTAATTATGTTGCTTTTTAGATTGTATAGCTACAGTACATTATTTTATTATTATTCCTAACTACTCACTTATGAGGTTGACAAAAAGGAGCGACAACCATTTTTGAATGCCTTAGTAATAAATATATTGTTATTACAGAAACAGTGGCAAAGTGAAAGCTACAATCAGTTTTGGATTTGACAGTTCAAATAATTCTTAAAACTTGCAACTTAAATGTAGATTCCAATTCAGAGTTAATTTAAACTACTAAATGGGGATTTGATGGTGCATCTAGTCAGAGCTTATATAAACAAAATTTTGAAGACTACGACACATTAGAACAGGATGAATCCTTCTCAGTGTGTATGGCAAGCTGTTTACCTATTTATTTAAAAATGGACTATACAACTATGTGGGAAAATCAACGCGATATTCTATTCCAATAAAATTTGAGTTTACTAATGAATCAGCTCATACGGTTACTCATCAATTACAATAAATGCAAACTGAAATCAAAATTTTAATTCGAACATATTGCGTTGGTGTTATTTTTATTAAGCATGATCTTCAGCCATTTGTCTTACCAAACCGTCAGAAAAGAACAATCTTTTAGAGGTATATAAAAAACCTTTTTATTACGCATGCATCATAATCAACGATTATCGCACGCTGTAGCGTGCATAAAATGTTGTTTATGGTGCGCCTACTTTTTTAAAGGTTGCTATAGAAACATTTGATCATGTCAAATGTGACAGATTAATATATTCGTATGATATACGTGTATAAGAGGCCTTTAAAGCCCTTGCGACTTATAAAACACTCCGCTGCGCGTCGTGTTTTGAAATATGTCGCGCGTGCTTTAAAGGCCCTCTTATACACTTATATCATAATACTATTAAGGGATTAAGGTAAGATATTTATAAGTATGGACTTTCAACCCTTCATATGTGGATTCGATGTATGGAATGTTTACTTCATATTATATTGCATGCAACATAAATTTCAACATGGTCGGCAAAGGGAGAAAACAAAACTAAACTTTAAAAGATGAATGAAAAAAAGACATTCAAAAGGCCTTTAGAAATAAGCTGGGAATAATGGTGGACACTGCTAAACAAGGAATTAGGTAAAAATATGTTATTTTTTATTGGAGGGACGTACGCTTAGAACTGGGTACTTTTTTAGTTTTTAAATAATATTAATACACTCTGTAAACTGCTAATTATAAATAAGATTTAAAAGAAAAATATTTTTGCTAAAATTTATTAATAATCACAATTATTACATTAATACTAGGATCAACAAGTTAAAGAACATTGATGTCCACTTTCGTTAGTAATTTTAATAATTACTGACCTTAAGCCAGCTTGTCACAGTTTTTTCCCAGTCATCAGGTTGATAGGTGGTTACGGAAACATCTGTCCAATAACTGATTTCATCAATTGGAGCTTCGTCTTGAGCCTTTGCTAAAGCGCTGGTGTACATGTTGATGCTCAAAAAGTCGTAGCTTCCTAAGATATGAAAAATATATTATTTTGCAATTTGAAAAGAGTAAACGCGATTACCTACAACGTTGAACGCATACAATCGATCAGTATTATCACTTAAAACTCTATTGTTGTACAGAGTGTTTATATCAATGTACAGGTAAATGCAGCAAATCTCGGTTATTATTAGAGATAAGGCCGTTTCACACCTGTGGATGATCGCCCCGGGGTTTTTGACCCAATTTGGATTTTGACAGATTTATTTATTCATTTATCAACGGGCTAGTGCCCAATTACAAAATTACAAAATGTTGTGCAGTGTAAAAATAAACGGTAGTTACATTCTCAGATTCACTCAAAAAATCTTAACAATACAATAGTAATGCCAATAACAGTAAAAACAAAAATAACAATAACAATAATACAATGTACCTTAAAAGGACATCGACTAGAGAAAAAAGAGAAAAAAGTTATAAAAATAATCACATAATTTCGCGCTTAAGTTGCTTCAGAAACTGACTGGGTTCAGAGAAGAAATCAACTTGGAGACAACCGTTTGCCAGGCGGGAGGCTCTAGAAATAAAAGTATTATAACCGTAATTAGTTCTGTGTAAGGGTATGAAAAAGCTCAAATTGGATCGAGTAGTCCTTGATGGAACATGAAGGCCAATTCTACTTTGAAGTTCAGGAGCGGAAACTTTATTATGAAGAATGTTATAAAATAATATGAGATCTTTTCTACAATGGCGAGTTAAAATTGGTATCATATTAAGTTGCAAAAGCATATCTTCGTACGTGTATTTAGCCATGTTTGTTTTAAATGATACATGCCTAATAAATTTCTTTTGAACTCTTTCAGTAGGGAGACCACATACATGAAACATAATCCAAGTAAGGACGCACCAGTGCAAAATTCAACCACTTCACAACAGCTATGCTGTTGAAATCAGCTGAACGCCTTCTAACGAAACCAAGCATTTGCAAAGCCTTGCTTACCACGCCAGTCAAGTGAAGAACAAAGTTTAAGGATGAGTCAAGAGTCGCTCCCAGATCCCATACCTCAGTAATTCTTTCAAGAGGCACACCATTATCAGAATATCTAAAATCTATTGGATTTCGGATACGATGAAAAGATATAGTTTTGCATTTGGTAGGGTTTAGGGCCATTTCGTTTCGCTCATACCACTGAATCAAGCCATCAACGTCACGCTGCAACCTTTCACAATCATCAGTAGTGACAACACGAGTAGCTAACTTTAAGTCATCCGCAAACAACTGAAACTGGCAATGTTTTATAGATTCATGAATGTCATTAATAAATATGTTAAACAAAATGGGCCCCAAATGGGAGCCTTGCGGCACTCCAGAAGGATTTTCAATTTCATATGAATGAAAGTTACCAATTCTGACAACTTGCCTCCGTTGAGACAAATAGCCTTCAAGGTACCCGACAGGTAGTCCACATGAGTCAAAAGGTTCAGCTCAGTGGATTTACGTGGACGAAAACCAAACTGCTGGTCAATCAGAAGCGAATCAAGGTAAGGAATCTAAAGAAACCCTCAAAGCTCAGCACATCACTTCTCTCCATCACATTGACACTCAGGTCGACACATAGGGGTGGATGATAGATATCGGGAGGAATCAAAACATGATCGGCCTCACAAACAGGAGTAGTCTGATCCTGGGCAAGTACAAGATCCAACAGACGATTATTATTGGCATTAAGAATATAATTAGCTTGGAAAAATTATTATATGAACAAACATTAGAGAGTTCTTCTATGAATGCGGCCTCATCGGGTGCGGTCCCATGTGCCGCCATAACTGTTGAACACAATGCATTCGTTTCCCATGTCCCATGGGGCAGAGAAAATATTATTATGTCTGATGTTCAGAGAACGGGAGAATATCAATATGAACTATTGGCCTTTGTGTAAAATTTTCTTCTTTTTTTTGATATGCTTAAGAGTTGAAACGTTCATTATTCATAATAGAAAAATAACTAAACTACTCAATTTTGTTAATATAGCTAGCCCATAATCAAACTATGGATTCTGAGGAAATACTCTTTGTCGCTCTAATTTGTGGGGCTGCAAGCCTTCTCTTCTTCAACGAACGAAGATGGTGGGTGTAGCCATGGTTAATTTCAAGGAATAAAGGAAATTTAGGTACATCTTGTGAATGAAGAGCTGAGTGTGACCCTGAAAGTTTTAAGAATTTTCTAAGAATGGAGGTGATGACATTTGAAAATTTGTTGCCCGTGTTGCGCCATTTGTATGGCAATCCCGCTGCAAACAATAGGCTTTATTAGCAAAGGG